>BKCP01002224.1:729412-756142 GCA_008636005.1 Striga asiatica
GACATATATGAAGTTACTTTTTTTTTATGAGAAATGATGTGAAAAAAGCCTTCCTTCCGTGGGAGATTAACCAACTTATGATTGTCCACAATATTTTATGACTTATTTTTTCAAAATGAAATATTTTTTTAATATGTAATATTATTAAATATAAATATTTATTGTCAAAATCAGCTTTTTCATTTACTTTATGGCAATTGCGTCTTGAATTTTTTAGTTTACTCACACGACATGAATTTTTCTAAAATTATTATGCATTTTTCACTATTTTTTATTTTTTATTTTTGTATAAAATAATAACTATGAGAGAAATATGCGTCATAACAAATATCGAGTAATAATCGCAGAGTACGAATTTATCAAAAATAAAATTTCAAATATATTACTATGCGATTAATTATGCGTCTTCCCATCGGTAAAGGAAGAAGGAGATTAGCCTAATAATCGTATAAATTAATAAAAAAAAATATCTAAAATAAATTGGTCTGCAACTAAAATGCGACAGACCCACGATTAACTGAATTATTTACCCAGATCTCTGCATATACGTCGCCTATAAGTCATATAGTTTGTCGCATAATGTTTACATATTTGCTCAATTATTTTCTCATTTCTGTCACATAGTTTGTTGCATATTTATTTCTCACTTGCTCAACTAACTTCGTCTGCCTATCGCGTAGCATATCGCATATTGTTTTAACAATTTCTTTATTAACTCGCAGCATTGTTGCATACTTTATCGAATATGTATCTCGCATTACGCTCAATTATCTTCCCACATATGCCTCATAGTGTATCGCATAAATAATTAGCACTTGTCTAGTTATCTTCGTCTGTCTGTCGCATAATTATCGCATAAATAATTCGCACTTGGCTAATAATCTCTGTCTATCTGTCGCATAGTTTATTGCATAATATGTTTCGCACTTTATCAAATAGCTTCGCATTTCTGTTTCATAGTTTATCGCGTAATTTATTCTCACTTAGTGGGGTGAAAATGTTAAGTTTTTGCTTTAGAACGGGGTAAAAATAGATATTTTCTCTTATACTTATATATGAATGAATCTATCATTTTAGGCTTGGTATTGGTAAGGAGATATTGATTAAGGTGTAGAAATTAATTAGTTAGGTTGGAGGCTGGAGGAATGATAGCGTTAGGGCCGTGGGGAGGTCCAGATGGGAGGCCTTGGAGTTTCCGGACAAGAGGAGGCGACGGCATTAGCAGCATCACCATTCACATATTTCAGACAATTCGCTCCATTTCTTTCACAGATTCCTCTGGCGCCATTTCCGGGACTTTTGGTGGCGTCAATCATACTGGCCCGGGACAACAAACCTTAACAGTATCGAATTAATACCTTTACTACTTTTAGTACTACTCATTACATTGATTATATTCTTTTGAAAAAAAAAAAAAACACACATACACACATACCCACACACACACACAAAGTATAATAAATATAATTATCTTCATGAATGTAGGTTAACATCAATTGGCCATCAGAGTACCTTAAATACATAAGCATAGGGATATCAGAGTTCCAAGGCAAAAAAGTAATTAGATATATATCATTTGGTACAAATATGACAACTCATGGACCATTTGGATGGTGGGAAACTCATCCCATAACTATTCCTATTGGAGATAACATTGTGGTCGGCTTCCATGGCCGATCGGACGGCCAACTACTTGATGCCCTTGGTGTCTTTGTGCGACCGGTAACACATATACATATATACTAATTAATTAATAAAATCTTTGCTATATTTTCTGTTAGCTATACATTTGATTGGTGCAGGTACACCCGGAGAGAATCATTAGATTGGGGCCATGGCCTGGATTTGTAAACCAACAATTATATCAGCAACCTTTTGACTTTAAGGTGGCAACTTGTATCAAAGAGATAACAGTTCAGACGCAGAATACGCGCCTCATAGCACTCGCCTTTAGAGACGCCAATGGCCGCCAGTACGGGAAATTCGGAGGCAACACTTATGACAGTGAAGCAAAAGTGAGTTGATTAATTAGTACTCCCTCCTATTTTTATTATTTGTCACTCTAATTTAATCGATCATTGATTGTTCATATTTTTTCATTTTTAACCCTCCATCTAATATACAGTGTCTCTTCATATCTCATCTCCATCGTTTTTATAACATTCATTAAATAAGGTTAATATTGACAAGAAAAAAATTATTAATTAGTGTATCGCTTCTTAAAAAAGACAAATAATAAAAATAGAAAGGAGTAATGTATTTGTAAATGTGATATAGGGGTAATTAACTAAAAATTAATTAATGCCCGCAGTAATTAATTTGTATACAGATTGAGATTAATGAGCCTTTGGAGCATCTGATATCATTAAGCGGGAGCACAAGCGGCGTTAATGGCTATCTCGGGTCAATAACCTTCATAACGAACCTAACAAGATACGGACCGTTTGGGGAAACTTTGGGTGATGATGATTTATTCGACATACCAATAAACGGTGCTACTGTCAACGGATTCCACGGTACGGCGGGTGAAAACGGTGTTGGTCAAATCGGATTACATGCCAAGGAGGCAAGTTAATTAATTGATTAATTAGTTACGCATACGCTACTCTCATAATTAATTATTAATTAATTACTGATTAATTAAACCAGATAAGTAGAGAAGATACGACCATATCTTTAGGCCCGTGGGGTGGTTCGGGCGGGAATTCGTGGACTTACAAGGCGGCAAATGGAGGAGGCATAAACCAAGTGTTGATGAATGTTGGGCGAAACATCAGATCCATAGCTTTCAGGGACAATACCGGCATTGTTTCACATCCATTTGGGTTATTCAACAATGATGATGATATGGAAATTGTATTAATTGTACCTACNTCATTTCTCCATCCCTATGCAAAATAATACTATAGTTGGATTTCATGGCAGGGCATCCAACCAATATCTCAATGCCATTGGCATCTTTGTCAAACAACAAATCACACTCTAGCTACTTATTAAATATAATCAATAATTTCCTTATTTTTTTTTTTTCTTAAATTAAGACCAAATTTTGAAAGTGGTCGATCTAGTCTCATACAAACAGAGATCCTATATCATCATTGTATGCTTGTTTAAATGATCTGCTAAGTAAAGAGCGGCACTTTCTTAATTTCTTATGAAATTAGGACCAGACTAATTTGAAGATGGTCTATCCTATAATAAACCCAATTGGTCCCAACATGTGCCAATTTCTTTGTTTTAGTAATAATAGTAATATTTATCATGCACGATGCAAAAAATAAAAAATAAAAAAAAATTATAAGTTATTTATTTGTGTATACTATTATTTAAAATCATAAGTTGAATAATGCATATCACATTTTATAATTTTTATAATTAATAAAAATAAATGATATAAATATAAACTATTTAATTTATATATAAATCATGTTGGTTGGTATATCAAAATCTTCGTTTTAGTTAAATCAAATTCTAATTTTGAATTAGAATCGAAATTAGTCGAAAGTTTTTGCATTTATATTTCGAATATGGCAATGCAAACTTTGTCATGTTATTTAGAATATTTATTGTGGCTTCCTTGTGCAATATAAAAAAACGGTTCATAACTAAGATAGTGATGGACAAACCTATCGGTATTGTTATAGTATACTTTGAGTTGGTTTATCTTAATTGATGAATTATATTAGTACAATTTGTGTGTATTGATCGGACTCATGATGAGAAGTTTACTTTATAATGACTCAGTAAATAAGCTAGACCTCATGATAGCGGTCGTACTCTTAAGCCATCTGGTACTAACGGGCACAAGGATTGATGTGGCACTCAGAATAGCTTGGTAGCTCGGTCAGAACAGATAGTTCCTCTTGACCAGTCTGGGAGAGCTCCAACTTGTCCAGAAGCAAGTTATCCAATCAAGGAACTCAGACTCAAGCTCAAGGTACTGGCCGGCCTGGAGAAGACGACCAGAAGGTACCAACCTCCAGGAGCTCGGCACCACAACCGACCTCAAGGTATCGAGGTCGTATGACGTGAGGTCATGGTAGACCTCAAGATGGGGTCAAGACTGGCCTCAGGTAAGCCACAAGAAGTAGGTTAGGAGGTCGGGGTTACGGCCAAGGGACCTAAGGGTTGTACAGTAAGGGGAAAAGAATCTAAATAAGTAGGAATAATCACTTTCTCAAAGATACTTGCCTAGAAAAAAACGTGGTAAGTTAGAAATTGTGATCTAGTTAGATCTCTTTCCTAGCAAAAACTCTCTTGGCAACCAAGACAGCCACCGCAGGCCTGGGTATCAGGTTCTTCTTCATTATATCGCATTTTATCCATAAATTATATATCCTCGTGGACAGTTATTTGAGCAAGTTCTGACTTGAGCGTCAGAGGTTTTTCTGCTAGGACTCTCTCCCTGCATATTATACAGGTCATCGGAGTTCAAAGACGAAGGAAGTTCACGGCGTAGATGGCTCAACCCGGTTCGTGACAAAAGTGATGCAACAAATTGGCGCTGTCTATGAGAAGAAGTAGAGATGATACTTTCATTAGTGAATCTTATTTAAAGTAAATGTAGTATTTATTTCGGTTTTATTAATTTTAATTGTAACTATTTTAATCTTTTTAAATGCAAGATTTAAAACCGAGTTATAGTTATTTTATTTTATTTATATAATTACTCTATTTTTTTATATTACAGTTACAATAAATAATAGAACAATTGATGTAACACATATTATCATAAAAGAACATTTATACTATATATACTATTAACATGTAAACTTAAATCATATTATGCTATTATTTTAGTGAATAATTTAAACAAAAAAAAAAAAATCTATTATGATTATATATTTTTCACTTAACGAATAATCTTTTTCCACATAAATTTGGCATTTTGTATGTTAGAGAAGAACTATTTTTTATTCAATCATTCTTAAACATATGTATGTTCACTAAATTGTTTTTTTATTTTTTCGGAACGATAGAGAATATTATATAACAAAATACATAAATGTGCAAAGATACAATCCCTAGTTGAATAATACAACCAAAAGCTGAATAAATTGGGAGGACAGGTCTGACGACCGCCTAGAAACCCGACACTAGCAAGGCCAGAAATTTAAAACAAGACTCACGAGACAACAAACACAACAAGCACTAAGAGAAAAATACAAAGCTCCCAACAAGAGAATAGAGACAGGAGCTGATCCCAAAAGTATAATACCGACTCTCACTATGGCTCACAGAGGCCAACGGCCCAAACCAAAAAAATGATACCTAAAGACAACCAAAGAAAACTAACAAACACACTTAGAAATAACCAAAAATAACTAAATAAAAACTAGCCCTTCCTCAGCAACTCGACCAAGCAAAACCAGCGGACAAAGACGACCCCATAACGAAATTCGAAGCCCCGAAACCATCACTCCACTGCCGAACCGCCTAGATGAAATGGAATCCAAGCTCCAAACCTAACCAAGAGCCGACCCGCCCTCCAACCGAAAAACACCCACACCGCCCCCCCCACAACACCACCGCCCCAAACCTACCACTAGCCAAAATCGGCAACGGTGGTTCTCCCCCGGACCCAACACCAGAGAGACAGGGGAAAAGAGAGCAAGAAAGGCATCAAGCCCCGGCAGCAACGACATTCCGGCGAAACCAAGATGTGCAGCCCCACAGCCACATCGACTCGAAAGTCGCGAGCCGCCGGAGCCAAACTCGACCCCATCCCACCACACCAGACCCCGCCCGACTCCACCGCAACAGCAACGAAGCCGACGATCGGAAACTCGTGCCGAAACTGGAACCTGTGGAAGAAGGCGAATCCGACCGCTACAGATCCGCCAGCATCTGAGCGCGAAGGCAAGAGAGGTGCGGCAACGGGATAAATGTCGAGCGGTCAGGGGCCGACCACCGGCAAAGCGCAACAGCCGCTGAGGAAGGCGGATTGAAAGCAACGAAAGTTTCTGCAAGAGGAATTAGGGATTTTGAGGCGACGAGAGTTTTTCTTTTTAAAATTAGATTGTCACTAAATTGTTCCTCTTTAATTTTTTAATACTATAACCCAAAATCTCTATAGTAAACAATATGATATTTAGAAATTAGAGACGATACTTTAATTAGTGATTATATTTAAAGTAAATGTAATGTTTATTTCTGTTAATTGATTTTAATTGTAACTATTTTCTAATCTTTTGAAATATAAGATTTAAAATCTAATTTTAGTTATTTTATTTTATATTTATAATTATTCTATTTTTATGTATATAAATAGTAGATTATTTAGGTAACACATGTTATCATAAAATAACATTTATATTGTACATATTATTAACAAGTAAACTTAAATCATATTGAAATTATGCATATTGTTTTAGTGAATAATTAAAGTAAAATGTTTCTATTAAGATTATATATTTCCACTTACCGAATAACTTTTTTCCACGTAAATTTGACATTTTGTATGTTGGATTTATTTTTTATTCAATCATTCTTAAACAGCATTTCACTAAATTGTTCCTCTTTAATTATCATAATACTGTAACCAAAAATCTCTATAGTAAACAATTGATATGTGGAAATTAGAAATGATACTTTCAATGGTGAATTATATATTTTACAATTATGAAATAATATATATATTTTTTAAAAAATCTTAAATAAATTTTTTCTTACATTTAAAAACTACCTTTAAAATAATCAAACCGAATCCTAACGTCATATGTAGATTAATTCTTAATAATATAATTATAAATAAATTACTTATTTAAAATCTATAAATTTGTGTAGATAATCTTTTTCTATGTGTAAAAATTTAAAGATATAATTCAGTATAAAAAATAAAAGATAATGAATAAAAGTCTATTAGGAAATAAAGGTTTCAAAACTTAATAAATATTGTTAGTGGTAACTTCCTAACATTAATAAGAAAATAACATTAATAACCTTAAAACTTATCTTTAGTGAAGGTATTTTTGGCTATTCAAAAGTTTGAAAAACTACTCTTAATAGATTATAGATTAGAGGAGTTTACAACCATATAATAAGCGGGGCTGAATAATCTCTGTTGTGCAGTCAAACTCTGCAGAATAAGAGAATTGCCTCTAACAGATAATCAAGCTGAATCAGTTAAAGGGTAGTGCTCATAACAGATTAACCTTTTCCAGGTAAAATAATTAAATAAAAGGCTATATGAATAAAGATCACTCAACTCTGAATTCTCCCATTGGGAACCCTAATTCTACCGTTGGGAACACCAATTATCTCGGGTGAGATCCTCAATTCACCACTGTATTACCATCATTCTCACCTTTGTAATAGTATACGAGCTCGCATTATGGCATCTTCTAGCAAAACGGGAACGGAGCAGAGTGTCGAGGAAGATTTGGAGCATCAACTAAAAAACTTTTCATTGTCTGAAGCGGAAAACTCGATTGTTGATATTGGGCAGGAAGACATCAAAATAAGCAAGGATGAGTGCCAAAGAAGCTTATTTGGCAAGATAGTGGGGGATAGAACAACGAGTTTGTTCGGGATTCGGAGAACCATGGGCAACATATGGAAGATCCTGGGAGCAATTGAAGTCAGGGAACTGGGTAATAATTTCTTCCAATTTATTTTTGAGAAGAAAGAGGATCTTCAAAAAGTGGCTTCAGGTACCAGCTGGATTTATGACAACCAGTACTTGATACTGAGAGAATGGCAACCGAATATCCGATGCTCGCACCCATGCTTTGACATCCTTCATCTATGGGTGAACATCTATAATGTCCCATTTCACTGGCAATCTGCTGAGGTGGGTCTCAAGATAGGGAAACTTTTCCATGGAGCTAAGAATGTCACCATTACCAAAGCAGGGGATATTGGCGGGGGTAGAATTATTCGTATTCTGGCAGCTATAAATGTTAAAGAACCTCTTTTGAGGTGTGCCAATGTTAGGCTGGGAGACCAGATCATCAAAGTTAACTTCAAATACGAGAAGCTAGTGAATTTGTGCTACTATTGTGGCACCTTGGGCCATCTTGACAGGGATTGCAAAAAAAGAATTGAAGATATTACCAGGAACGCACTGCAAGATGGACAGTTTGGAGAATGGTTAAAAGTGAGTGAGGGCCAGCATAATTTTACTTATCACAACAGCCAATCAACATCAATGGGCTCCCAAAGCACTGGTCAGAATACTAAGGTCCATTCCTCAGGGCCAAAACCATTTGATCTCTCACAGGACAATCCCACAACTGTAATCAGGGGCGAAAGCACATTGAGGGCCGGAGTGGCGCCGGCCCTCCCAAAAAAAAAAAATTTATTGAACTAGGTTTAGGGGGGTATTGCTGGAAATGGAAGGGCACCCTTTGAGCGCCCTTCCGATGCCGCCGGAGGCCCGGAAGAAGATGAATCTGGCAGGGGCGCAGCAGCCGTGATTCTTAGCCAAGGAAGAAGATGAATCAGGCACAGGGACGGACTTTTTTTTTCTTGCTACTTTTAATACGTTTTTTTTAGTTATAGCCCAGCCCAGGCTACTTAGCCCAATAAAAATAAATTAATAACAAGGGCCAAGCCCAAATATAGAATCTAACATATTACAGACTAACAGACTAATTCCTAATTTGCAAAAAAATAAAAAATCCTAATTCCTAAATCCTCAGGGCCGGACAAGAATTTGATGCAATTGAAGAAGCTCAACTCTGTCCTTTTCCTCGTTCGTACAACGACAAGTACTATGCCGATGTCCTCGCCTCCGGTGAATTTACCAAATTAGGTATGTTTTTTTCGTTTCTGGGTTCGTTCCCTTTCTGTAGATTTTCTCGTTTCTGCTTGGATTTTTGTTGTTGTTATGAGGCCTCTTGCGTTTGGTTATATGGATAAGGTCATGTTTACATGTGTTTTGAGTGGAATTGATGTCTAAATATTGCGTTTGCTTAAATGTATACGATCCGGTTTACATTTGTTTGTAGTGGAAATTGAGGTCAAAATCTTGCATTTGCTTTCATGGATATGTCTACATGTGTTTTGAGTGGTAATTGATGTCAAAATCTTGTACTTGTTTATATGTGGATTGAGTGGCAATTGATGTCAAATGGTAGAAATTGAGCTGATGTCAAATGTGTTTTTTTATTTATTTATTTTTTTTCTGGATTTTGAGCAATTGGGTGTTTTTGCTTCAAATTGTGATTAGTCTGTATACTCAAATGCACCAATTCATCAGCCATGATCCCTCTGCAGCAAGCCAGCAATTGGGTGTTTTAATGTTTGTGTATTTATTTGTAAAATTTTAACCTAATTTGTTAAAAAATTGATAATTTAATATATGAATTTAGTATAGGTATGAATTATTATTTTAATTTATAATGGCATGACCGTATGAGTTGTTATTTTATTGAGCTTGATAGTAATTAGTCACTTTAGTTTTTATTTTGAATTGTTATTCTATATAGTAAATTGTAGTTGTAATATTTTTAATTATTGATTTGTTTTACTATTTTTAGGTATTTGAATTTTGACAATGGATAAGTTTGTATCCAAATGGAAGAAGCCGGTTTCATCTTCATCAAGTAATGTGGATTTGAATGATAAAGATAGTGGCAAAAGACAACGAGTAGAAGTGGAATTGACGGAAGATGACATTGTTGGTGATCCGGGATTGCGAAAACCTATTGATGATTATCCTTTTGCTATTAGAGATGAATTGAGGAGACGATACTTGGCAAAAGGTCCCTTTCAACCACATGATCACAATTTTCAGAAGTCTAATTTTGGTAAGAATATGAGATCATTTCAAAAGGCATGGTTTACGCAATATGATTGGCTCGAATATAGTATTCAGAAGGATGCCGCTTTTTGTCAAGTATGTTATTTGTTTAAAAGGATTAATACTCGTTGTGGAGATGATGCTTTTACTGGTGTTGGTTTTAAAAATTGGAAGAATGCTTTAAATAAATTCAAGGAGCATGAAGGGGGTTTTAACAGTCCACATCGTAATGCTATGGTTCAGTGTTCGTCATTTAGAGACCAAAGGCATAATGTGGATTATGTGTTATCACAAAAGGGCACTCAAATGGAGATTGACTACCGCGTTCGACTAACGACGGTTGTGAAAGTTGTTCGATTGCTTTTAGGGGAAGGTTTGCCATTTCGTGGACATGATGAGTCAAAAGATTCAATACGAAAAGGTCATTTTCTTGAAATTTTGGATTGGTATTGTGAGGAGAAGGAAGAAGTGAAGAAGGTCATGAACTTGAATGCTCCCGGGAATAATCAGTTGACTTCTTCAAAAATTCAGAAAGAAATCATCAATGCTTGTGCTACAGAGGTGAGGAAAGTCATTATTAATGAAATTGGAGAAAAGTTCTTTTCTATTTTGATCGATGAAGCTCGAGATAGTTCAATAAGGGAGCAAATGGCCGTCGTCGTGAGATTCGTGAACGATCGGGGAGAAGTGATCGAGCGATTTTTGGGAGTGGTCCACGTTAGTGACACCTCGGCACACTCTCTAAAAGGTGCAATTGATGAATTTTTTGCAAGAAATGGATTGTCACTTTCTAGGCTTCGAGGTCAAGGTTACAACGGAGTTTCCAACATGCAAGGTGAATTCAATGGTCTTAAAACTCTTATTTTACAAGAACATAAACACGCATACTATGTTCATTGTTTTGCTCACCAACTTCAATTAATGGTTGTAGCAACTTCAAAAGAGAACACGTGTGTGAGTGATTTTATGGATTATCTTGCAAGGATTGAGAATCTTGTTGGAGCTTCATGTAAAAGAATGGATGCTATTCGACAAAAGCATTATGATGACCTTGTACAACGTATTCAAAGTGGTGCGATTTCTACGGGGACCGACTTGAATCAAGAAACAAGTTTAGCTCGACCGGGTGCTATGCGTTGGGGATCTCACTATAGGACAATCAAGCGGATGTTGGATATGTGGGATGCGGTACAAGACGTTCTTGATACTATTGAGAGTGAAGCCACAGATTTCCAAAGTCGAGGCGTTGCTAGAGGTTTGATTGCTAAATCAACAACTTTTGAATTTGTATTCATTTCTTATTTGTTGGTGACAATATTGGCAAAAACAAGCGTACTTTCGGCGGCCTTACAAGAAAAAAGTCAAAATATTGGTAAAGCCTTCGTTTTGATTAGAACGTTGAAGGAAGATTTGGGGAAGTTTAGGGAGGATGGTTGGGAGGAATTTCTTGAAACCGTCAAGGAATTTTGTTCTCAAAAAGGCATTTTGGTGCCTAATATGGAAGATCATTTACCGGGTCGGCCTAGATCTAAAAGACGAGTGGATGACCAACCAAAGACTTATTTGCACTTTTTTCGACGAGACATCTTTCTTCCGGTAACTATTTTTCTTTAATTTCATATTAACATTTTTTTATGTTCATTATAGTGTTAATAATTAGCTTATTTTTCTCAATTTAATAGGTTGTTGATCTTATCTTACAAGAGATGGCTAATCGTTTTGGAGAGTTGAGTACGGAACTTATTTCGTGCATAGTCTGTCTTGATCCTAGAGATTCTTTCGCTAGCTTTGATCGTGAAAGACTGCTTCGTCTCGCTCAATTATATCCAAATGATTTTGATGATGAGTTCAAACTGAAAGAAGAATTGAATCACTACATCTTGATAGTCACAATACATGAGCGTGCATTTTTCTCTGATCTTCAAAGTATTGGAAACCTTGCAAAAAGAATGGTTGAGAGAAAGTGGCACACTGCTCTTAAGTTAGTTTATCGGCTCATTGAGTTGGCACTAGTTTTGCCCGTCGCAACTGCTACTGTTGAAAGAGCTTTCTCCTCGATGAAGATTATCAAGAATGATTTGCGCAACAAAATGGGAGAGGATTTTTTGACGGATAGCTTGGTGTGCTGCATTGAAAAGGAAATCTTTATCAAAATTGAAAATGAAGTCATTTTGCAGAGATTTCAGAACATGGCGTCCCGAAGATTTCAGTTACCGCGTGCCGATCTTATTAGTCCCCCCTTGGTTGGAAGCTAGATTGTATTTTTATTTTGTATAATATTATTTGAACGATAATTTAAATAGTTTGCAATTATTTTTGTGTTTGTGTTTGGTTTTGTCGTGAAAATTTTTTTTTAAAGACAAATTGGGCCCTCCCCGTGCTGGGATCCTGGTTTCGCCACTGATTGTAATGGCCTTAGTCACTTCCAAACTAATAGAGGTCCCAATCCAATCCCACACAGAGATGGTTGCAGACACTAACTCTTCAGAGGCAATTAAAACTCTCCAATTAAAGCCTCAGTTGTCTCCTCAACTATCTTCAAATTCTTCCACAAAGCAAAAAGGGAAAGAGATTGTGATTGTCAACCCAGCCTTACCTGCCATTCAAGAAGATGACCTCATAACCACTATGATAGTGGACACAGACAAGGTTGAAAAGGGGAATCCCAAAGCTGTGCCACCACTTAAGACATGGAGAAGAGCATCTGCAAACAAAGGAAGACTTCATAGCTCCCCTTCAGGCAAAAAAAGATACTTCTCTGAACCAGGCACAGAAAAGGAATAGACAAGATGTGGCAGAGCTATCACACATCAATGATAGCCCCACAGGTAAGAAACTGAAACTTCAATCTGAGAAGCTTATGTCGGCCGACCTTAAGGGGCCAACAAGTGACCAATGAGAGTGCTGGTGTGGAATTGTAGAGGTTTGGGTGGACCCTCTACAATTCCCCAGCTCAAGGAGTCCCTGAGGACCCACTGCCCAGATTTCACTTTTATTTCAGAAACTAAGAAGTCTTTTGAATTTGTAAATACTGTTTGTACTGCTTTGAGAGTTGATAACAGATGGAAAGTTGTTAAACCTGTGGGTATAGCAAGAGGGTTGCTTTTGTTATGGGGTAAAGATATTGCAATTCATCAGATTATTAGCCATAATTTTTGTATGGAAGTGGAATTTTCTTATGTGCACCACTCTGATCCAATGTGGATCACATTTGTTTATATGAGCTCTATTAAAAGTACCAGGTTGCTTCAATGGGAATTGCTAAAAGATATGAGTGTCAAGTGGGGTCAGACCTGGCTCTGTGCAGGTGACTGGAATGATATATGCACTGCTGAAGAAAAGAAAGGGGGTACTCTCAGACCTTCTCATAGCTTTGATGGTTTCAATTCCTTTATATCTGATATGAGAATGATGGAAATCAGTTGGAAAGGCTACAACTTCACATGGGCAAATAATAGAGAAGGTGAAGGATGGGTGGAAGAAAAGCTGGATAGGGCATTCTGTTCTATGGATTGGCTCAGTAAGCACCCTCAGTCTACAGTGGAAAACATCTGGAGGAGTTCCTCAGACCATGGAATGCTCTTCATTAATTCAGACACTTCCTTTCACAAAAAGAAGAGCAGATTTTGTTTTGACAAGAGATGGCTGACCAAAGAAGGGGTATCTGAAGTGGTATCCAATGCTTGGGCTCAGGGGGTTGATGGGACTCCTATGTTCAGAGTTAAAGAGAAGATTAAGGCCACCAGAATAGCACTGTTAAAATGGAGCAAAACCCATCACTCTGAATCTCAAGAGATAATCAAATCCATTACAGCAGCTATGAAAGTTCTTAAACAAACTGATGGGGACAGAGATTGGGAATTGTGGAACAGGCTTAATGCAGAGCTGAATGAGGCTTATCACAGAGAAGAGCTTTTCTGGAAGCAGAAGTCCAGGATCATGTGGCTTAGAGTAGGAGATAAAGACTCAAAATTTTTCCATGCTTTTACTGCTCAAAGGAGGAAGATGAATGCAATAACTAGACTTATGGATGAAAATGGGCATATTGTGAAAGATCAAGCCAGTATTCAGCAATGTGTATGCAGATCTTATGACAACCTTTACTCCTCTGATGGCCCAGCTGGCAACACTGAAATTTTACACAACATCCCTCACTCCATCTCAGATGACCAGAATCAGGAGCTAATAGCAGATGTGACTGATAAGGAGATCACTGAGGCTTTGTTCAGCCTTCATCCTGAGAAATCTCCTGGAGAGGATGGCATGACTGGGATTTTCTTCCACCACTTTTGGCCAATCCTCAAAGCAGATGTTTGTGAAGCCATTAAAAGCTACTTTCAAACAGGGAGGATGCTCAAATACTGGAATCATACCATAATCTCTCTTATTCCAAAATGTTTGTATCCCAGCTCACTCAACAACTTCAGACCTACAAGACTCTGTGGAATTTTATACAAAACAATTTCCAAGATCTTGACAATCAGACTCAAGCCTTGTCTACCATCATGCATTTCAGACTCTCAGTCAGCTTTTATCTCTGGCAGATCTATTATGGACAATGTAATCATTGCCCAAGAAGTGTTCCACTTTCTCACCAGGCACAGATCAGGTAACAATCAATTCATGGCCATTAAACTTGATCTTCTCAAGGCTTTTGATAGACTGGAATGGAATTGTGTTAAACTTGTGCTAATCAAAATGGGATTCCATGAAAAGTTTGTTAACTGGATTTTTGGATGTATCACCTCTCCTGCATTCTCTTTTAATATTAATGGGGCTGTATGTGGTCTGATGAATCCTTCTAGAGGCATTAGGTAGGGGGACCCTTTGTCCCCCTAACTATTTATTATGGTAGCAGAAGTGTTTTCAGCATTAATTCAGAATGAAGCAGACTTGGGAGGGATGAAAGGGCTCAGAATTTCAAGGGATGAACCTACACTTATACATCTATTATTTGCTGATGACACACTTGTCTTTTGCAAAGCAGATAGGAATCAGGCCTTCCAACTGATGGAGATACTTGCAAAATATCAGAGCTTCTCAGGCCAGAAAGTTAATTGGAGCAAGTCAACTATATTCTACAGCAAGAACTCTCCAACCTCTCTCAAAAGGAGAATCTGCTTCATTCTAAACAACATCACTGAGCATTCTTCTACTAAGTACCTGGGTTTGCCTTTGGGGATTGGGAAATCAAAAATACAAGCATTCACTTTCATACTGGAGGCAGTGAAGAGCAAGATAAATAGTTGGAAAAGCAAGCTTCTTTCACCAGCCGGTAAGGAAGTCATGATCAAATCCATCATCAATGCTCTCCCCATCTATGTCATGAGCTGCTTCAAACTCCCCATATCAATTTGTAAAGAGGTGGCTAGATTATGTGCTAATTATTGGTGGTGCAAAGATGGCAATCACACTAGAGGGATGCACTGGCTGAGCTGGAATCAAGTAGCCCTTCCCAAGGAACATGGTGGACTTGGCTTCCAAGATATCAGGCTCTTCAATGAAGCCATGATCATGAAGCAATTATAGAAGCTACTTACCCAACCTGAACTCCTTGTATGCAGACTGTTGAAAGCTAGATACTTCCCCAATCTTTCTGTGATGCTCAAAGGAAAAGTGGTGGATCCTGGCTCTGGAACTCATGGATGGAAATTAAACCAAAATTTGACAAATTGATTCAAGTTCAGCTGAACAGTGGCAGAAGTGCAACAATTTTGGGGTACCCTTGGGTCCACACACTTGAGAAGCAGAGAATCAAACTGAAGCCAGAGGTTCAAACTTCATGCAATCTGGTCTCAGACCTGCTGCTGGGTGATGGAGAAAGCTGGAATGAAGAACTATTACACTCTCTGTTTGATGGAGCAACCGCTGAAGCCATTTCTAATATCAATAACCTGCAACCTCATATGGAGGATGGCTGGAAATGGCTTGGAGCAACCAAAGGTCAGTTTTCAGTTTCTACAGCTTACTCATCACTCATGAAGACAAAACTCTCAATGTTAGACAAACCAGAAAGCAGCTCTTCAAAATTAAGAGACATGAAAGTTAGAACCAGAACTTGGAAATTAAAGACCAAGGGGAAGATCAAACACTTCATTTGGAAGTGTATAAATGGGACATTACCTGTTGGCAGCAAGCTGTGCAGTAGAGGACTTGATATTGACCCCACTTGCCGGGTTTGTGGAGAAGAGATAGAAACAGTAACTCATGTATTGTGGTAGTGCAGAAGGGCACATATGGTTTGGAAACTTGCTCCTGTCAGCTGGGACTGCTTCTCTCTAGCCAATGCTTCTTTTGCAGATTGGTGGTGGTCTATGTGTTCATTGAGCTCCAAAGCAATTGATGAAAATAGAATACAACTGACTACCTATCTGCTTTGGTGGTTGTGGAAATCCCGCAACCTTTGGGTATTCCAGAAGCAAAGACTCCCTGAGCTGTGTCTTGTTAGACAAGCAGTCAGGGAATGGGCAGAATTTGTTGCTATTTAGCCATGGTGTCTTAGCCATGGTGTCCTGGACTGATTATGATGAACTAGGTCTTTTAGACAGTTTTTCATCTACATTAGCTTATTATTGATCTGTATTAGTGTAGGATCCCAGCTTTGTGCTGCCTATGCTTTTATTTGATTCTTAGACCCCTCTGAAGGGTCTCCCATTTCATGCGGATTGTAATATTTTGTATTGGAACATTGTATTTCTTTTTCTAGTTCTATGAGATGCCTATCGTTTCGAAAAAAAAAAATAAAATAAAGGTCACTCAAGTTGAGGGCAAAATCAATCACACAAAAAAGGTGAAATTGAAAATAACAGTTTGCAACGAAAACAAGCAGCTCTACAAAATAATTAAATAACCATGCATCAGATTTAGTTCGACCGGTTCACTTTCAAGTATGGCAAGGCACCTATGACATTGTTGTAGTCACTACGATCAACTTGCACCTGTAAATAACACACAGTTATAACTTAGTGATGAGGAGATCGGCTTGGAGGTGGAAATAATAANACGGAGGCTAGGCAGTGGACTGCAAACAGTTTGGAAATTGCGGGTTTCATCATCCTTTTGCAATATATTAAAACATAATATTAGCAAGAGACTCGAAAGGAACTTCTTGTCAAATTTATTCCAATTTCATGTATATGAGCTTTTTGTTTTCCACCACCATCAAAGTTCCATGTAAGGAATGATTTCAACAGAAAATAATCAAAGTTGATGGCTTTCAACAATATAACATGACATTTATAATGTAATAATGCTCAACTTCCTAAATTTCTAGAATTAAAATAAATTTCCTTTTATTAAGTTATTAAACTTTGACCGACAATGAGATCAAAGCCACCACTGAATTACATATGTACAGATGTAGAACACACACCATGTTTAGAAACATATTTCATTACCTATTCCAACAAAATATTCACAACAGAAAAAAGAAAGGAGTAGGTAAAATAGAAATATTAAAAAGCACGTAAGCTGAAGCTAAAATGAAATCAGGGACTTCGAAATTCTCTAATGGACAAATGGAGCGCTCTTCCTCTTCTTAAGAGGCAAATTTGAAATTTTACACCAGCAACAGCTCATGTGCTACAACTACCCTCTCTATCTTTTCCGAAAATTACTCAAACAACATTCTCATGGAGCTCTCAACTTCAGATGTTCTCAGCTCTGAACTTCATTAATTTGTAGAATCTAAAAGATTTACGAGTTCCTTTTCATAACTTAAGTAGAAAGTAATAAAATCCTTACATGAACATGAAGAAGATAATGAAGAAAACTGAAAACTGAAACTTAGAATCTGAAAAACTTCTTTTATCGATCATATTTTTCTTACTTTTCATTGATCTCTATTCATACATATATATACTACAACATCCTACAATATCAGGAAATAACTAGACACTATCTAACTTCCACTGCCTCTTAACTGCCTAATAAACGTATTGCATGATCTTGCATAATCATGCTAAAACTGCTCCCTCACACATGAATTTCCTGCTTTGCCCTTGATCACTTTCTTCATCAGGTTTAAGGTTTCTAACATGCCCCCTCAATTCTATGGAAGTCTTAGGAATAATTCCCAATCTGTTCTTAAGCTTCACATAGAATTGTCCACTTAAAGGTTTAGTCATAATGTCTGCAATTTGATCCAAAGCAGGCACATGTCTTACTGCAATCCTTCCACTCATTACCTTCTCTCTGATAAAGTGTAAATCAAGTTCAAAATGTTTAGTTCTAGAACGGTTCACTGGATTAGCTGATAAGGATACAGCTCCTTGATTATCCATCCATATAACTGCCTTTGTTTCACTTTTCATTCTCAACTCATACAAAAGTGATTCCAACCACATTATTTCACATACTCCTAGTGCCAAGCTCCTATATTCAGCTTCAGTTGAAGACCTGGAAACTGTAGGCTGCTTCTTAGACCTCCATGACACTAGATTCCCATCAAGATAGACACAAAGACCAGAAGTTGATCTTCTATCATCCACATCTGAAGCCCAATCAGCATCAGCATATGCTGTGATCTTGAAATTCTTGCATTTTGAAATTTTCAGTCCTTGATCAATGGTTCCATTAAGATATCTGATGATCCTTTTCACTGCCTTCCAATGAGTGTCAAGAGGATTTTGCATAAATTGACTCACTTTATTTACAGCAAAACTTATATCAGGTCTTGTAAGAGTAGCATATTGTAAGCTACCTACTATCTGCCTGTATAAAACTGGATTCTCCATAGGTTGTCCAGAGAACTTTGACAAAGTTGGGGTGGAAACCATTGGTGAACTGATAGATTTTGCCCCCTTCATCCCAGCTTTGTCAACTAGATCAGAAATATATTGTTGTTGATTGAGAAACAATCCTTCTGAAGTGTGAGTGACTTGAATCCCAAGAAAATAGTTTAAAGAACCAAGATCCTTTAATGAGAACTGTGAATGAAGAGTTTTGATAAACTCATTGAGTTGAGAATCATCTGAACCTGTAAGGATAATATCATCAACATAAGCCATAAGTAAAATGCAAGAATGTTGATCATGCTTGATATAAAGAGAAGAATCTGATTTTGAGATGACAAATCCCATAGTAAGCAGCATGTCTGAAAATTTGCTAGACCAGGCCCTAGATGCTTGCTTTAATCCATATAATGATTTTCTGAGTTTGCAAACAAGAGGCCTTTCATTGCCAATTTGAAATCCTATAGGCTGCTCCATATAAATGTCTGCATCAATATCACCATTCAAAAATGCATTATCAACATCCAATTGCTTGATAGACCATCCTTTTGTTATGGCCAGTGAGAGAACCACTCTAATTGTGGTAGGTTTAACCACAGAACTAAATGTATCTGTGTAATCCAATCCAGGACATTGGTTGTACCCTTTGGCAACCAATCTAGCTTTGCATTTTGCCACTGTTCCATCTGAGTTCCTCTTAACCTTGAATACCCATTTGTTTCCAATGACATCTCTATCTTTGGGTATAGGTGTAAGATCCCATGTTTGATTCCTCATCAAAGCTTTATATTCTGTCTCCATTGCTTCCTTCCATTCTGGTATATGTAAGGCTTCCTCCACTGAAGATGGTTCAGTGATCTCCTTTGACACAGTATAGGAGAAGATTTTTGGTTTTCTAATTCCAACTTTAGACCGAGTAGTCATGTGATGAGTTCCTGCACCATGATTCATTGAACTAACATGTGGTGATGAGACAGATGAATTATTATGCTCTAAAGGTAAATCAATCATAATCTGCCCAATTGGAATAGAATTTGAAGTTTGTGAACTTGAGGTGCTGTTTGTGGGTTCATGATGAGGAGTTGATGAGGATCTGTGACTTCTTTGTGAAGAATGTGGCTGTATAGGAGAATGAGGAATAGATGAAGTTGGTGGATCATAATCCTGAATATGATTTGGATAAGTTAAAATTCCAAGTGGCTGGATTAAAGATGTGTTTTCTGGTTCTTGAAGCTGGTGTTTATGTGGTTTAGAAAAAGGAAAAACTGTTTCTTCAAATAAAACATCCCTGGTGGTAATGATTTTTTTATTTGGTAGTAAAATTCTGTAGCCTTTGTGTGAAGGACTATAACCTATGAAGGTTGAAGGTAAGCTTCTAGGTTCAAGTTTGTGCTTAGTATATGGCCTTAAGTAAGGGTAACATAAGCAACCAAAATTTTTGAGAAATGAGTAATCAGGTTTGTTTCCAGTGAGATCTTCAAGAGGAGTTTTGTAACTTAGAACCTTTTTGGGTGTTCTATTAATGAGAAAAACTGCTGAGGTAAAAGCTTCATCCCAATATATCAAGGGCAAGGATGCTTGAGAGATTAAGGCCAATCCTATTTCAACTATGTTTCTGTGTTTTCTTTCAGCCAAACCATTTTGCTGTGGGGTATATGGACAAGAAACTTTGTGTTTTATCCCATTTTGGTTAAAGAAATCACGCAAAGCCACATATTCACCTCCTCCATCAGTTTGTATGGATTTTATTGCAGAGCTAAATTGTTTTTCAACCAAATTTTTGAAATGAACAAATGCTGTTTTTGTTTCTGATTTAGCTCTAAGTAAATAAATCCATGTAAACCTAGAAGCATGATCTATGAAACTTACATAATATCTAAAACCACAGTGAGATTTAATTGGAGAAGGTCCCCACAAATCACTATGAATAAGATCAAGAGGCTTGTATGAATCAGTTTCTGAAAGAGAAAAAGGAAGTCTGTGCATTTTTGATTTCATGCAATCTTCACACAATTTCAATTGTTCTTTCTCAGAAAAAGGAATATTACAATGTGTTAAGGCCCTTTTTACAACATCAAAAGAAGGGTGCCCCATTCTAGAATGCCATAAGCTTAAGTCTGCTTTATTGGTGATCTGGGCATGATTAACACTTGATTGAAAACTAGAAGAAAGGTTTTGATCTTGAGATCTGAAACAAGCATCCTTGCATTGATTGAGTTGAAAAGTATAGAGGCCGTTCCTAAGTGTCCCTTGGAGCAATATTGCTTGGGTTTCCTGATCCTTCACAAAACATGTCAAGGGGTGAAATTCAAAATAGACTTTATTGTCTTTAGCAAACTGAGAGACACTTAGTAAATTTTTGGTGATTTGTGGGACATGGAACAATTGGTTTAACATGAATACTTGGTTATGATTATGGGCAGATGTTACAAAAGATTTACCTAAGCAATTTTCATACCTGTCCCATTAGCCATCTGCATAGTTTCTGAACCTTGGTATTCTGATCCCACATTGAGATTGTTCAGATCATAAGTTAAATGGTTCGTTGCCCCTGAATCTGGATACCACCATGTGTCTTGTGCTCCTTCATTATTCTGAGTGCCAACATGAGAGCCAATACTAGCAACATGAACTGAGGGATTTGGATTTTGTCCTTGATAATTATAGCTCTTGTTTGGATTTTGAGCTGAGCTGTTAGAAGTGCTACCATGGACTGTATAGTTACTATCAAACCTGTAGTAACACTTATCAGCAGTGTGATTATTATAACCACAAATTTGACACCTCTGTTTGTTGAAACCAAATCGGCCACCTCTTCCTCTATAAGTTCCTCCTCCTCGTTGTACTGAGCTTCTTCCTCTATTTCCTTGGAAGTGAAATGACCCTCGACCTCTTCCTCTTTTCATTCCAGGGCCAAATTGAGTAGCAATATTAACACTGAAGTTTCCATTTTGCTCATCATTATTATTTTCCAAAACTTCCAACCTATTCTCAAAACTCAGCAACATAGCATATACCTCCATAATTTTCAGACTTTCAACTCTAGTTGTCAGTGATACAATGATAGCATTGTATTCTGATCCCAAACCATTCAATAAATACATGATTTGATCATTCTCAGAAATTTTCTCACCAACAGATCCAAGCATATCACAAATGGATTTCATTTTGTTGAAGTATTCTTTGATCTGAGAATTACCTTTCTTCAGTGACATTGAAGCTTTAGTTGCATGATTTTGGCTTTGTTATGACTAGCAAAACTGGATTTAAGGCAGTCCCAAATAGCTTTAGCTGTGGTTAATCCAACAGTAGACACCAAAATACTCTCACTTAAAGAAGATAGGATCCAAGACATGATTAATTGATCCTGCTTCATCCACTTCAAATATTGTGGGTTGATTTCTGGAACAGAAGTTGTGGAGATGGTAAAAACCTTTCAGGAGTTGTGATCTCTCCATTAATGTATCCCTCAAGTCCATATCCTCGTATGGCTGCCAAGACTTGTTGTTCCCAAAGCAAGAAATTGCTATCTGTCAGCTTGATGCTAATAAGCTGTCCTTGAAGTTGGATCGTTTGATCTCCATTCTGTGCAGTGATTTGAGTGTGTTCACCCATAATTTAAAAGTAAAAGAAAAGAAAAGACTTGAAGGATTTTATGGCTCTGATACCATAATAAAATCCTTACATGAACATGAAAAAGATAATGAAGAAAACTGAAAACTGAAACTTAGAATCTGAAAAACTTCTTTTATCGATCATATTTTTCTTACTTTTCATTGATCTCTATTCATACATATATATACTACAACATCCTACAATATCAGGAAATAACTAGACACTATCTAACTTCCACTGCCTCTTAACTGCCTAATAACCGTATTGCATGATCTTGCATAATCATGCTAAAACTGCTCCTCACACATGAATTTCCTGCTTTGCCCTTGATCACTTTCTTCATCAGGTTTAAGGTTTCTAACAGAAAGTTATCAAGGCACTTAGCAAATCCAAACAACCAATTTATCCCAGCTAGAAATAGTTCAAATCCTATCCTTATTAATTTTTAGGGTCATCCTAATATTTAACTGACAGGAACAACTTAAAATCTTCAGGCCCTTTAAATGATACTTTGAGATGCTCTACAATAACTGCGCCAATGATCTAAAATAGCTCACTCTCATTCTAGCTACATTTCTCAATAAGAAAAAAGCTAAAATTCTAATCCAACCAAAGCCCATTTTCATTTTTATCAATCTTCCGCAAATTTCTAATTTCATCGCCGATGAGGATTGCAAGAGGGCGAACAATCAGAGGTGCAATGAAATTAGTACCAGAATCTAATGGTGAAAACAAGCAATCACATTAAAGTAATAGAGCAGAAAAACCAATAGAAATTTGCCCATCAAAGGAAAAAGAAGAATAAAATTAGAAAAAGAAATAATCAAACCGTTTTAGAGAGTCTCAATCTCCTCTTAGTGTTCTTCTTTCTGAGCAAGTGCTGTTTCCTGCTCTTCTCCTAATTATCTTCCCACTCCCCGTAACCCTAAATCGCTTGGCGGAAGCCTAAAATTTCCCACTCAAACAGCCAAGTTTCAGAAACAAAAAAAAAAAACCCAAATAAATACGCACACTGAAATTACCAAAAAAATAAGAAAAATGAATACCTTGTGGGTCTTCATTTTGTACTCCTTGGCACACACCACCGTAAGCGGCTGCGAATTTCTCGCCGTGGAGGTGGAAGCAGAAGAAGTTTTTCTAAGGATAAGGGGACGAATCCCACCGATGGAGTAGGAGGAACATACACCCAGAGACAAGTTCCGTCTGTTGTTGAAGGGCGTAAATGGAAGTGTAGCTGATCGGATGGTTTTGGGCGGTATTTGAGTTCTTAACCCAAACGAACACAAGGTGTTCGCCATTATCACTGTAGTCGTGTTAGCTGAAGCTGCGTGGGGATGATGTGATGGGTGTCTTGGAGAAGTTTGGGTTTGTGGATAATAAGCGAGGAACTGGTTTGTACGGGTTACAGACGATTCGACCCTCAAATTCAGCCAAAATTATTATTTTATTTTGAGTTAATTGTTCTCTCTCCCAAACAATGTGAAAGTTCCAACGTTGCCTCGTGTTCATACCATCTTCAATAGTTAATGAATTAAGAGTTAAAGAGATGTTGAATAACTAGTGCGTAGCCAGTGCATGTACGAGATGATATATTTTCCTGAAATGTTTAACGTGTGAAATATTAAAAATAATATAATTTATATATATGTAACAAAATTAAATGGATTGCAAAGAAGGGAAAAAAATATAAATTATTGAACACTTTTTTGTGAAGTAAAATTTGTGAAGCTTTGATATATTTGATTATGAATAGAAAAGTATGAAATACTACCTGTGGACCGTTGAGATAGATGAGAAGATTTACTTAGAATATATAGAATAAATATTGAGATAATGATTTACCTTTTGCCTAGTATATATAAAATTATAATTGACATGATGTGGGAAAATTATGACGAATTATGACATAAATTCGTTTAGAAGTTAGTAGAAAATATTAAAAAATTAGATTTATTTTTTATTTTTTAAATCCTTACAGTAATTCGTACGCTCCTTTTCATACGCTTAATTTATCAAGTTTACACGTACAAATCAAAATTAATGCAACTCGAAATATTATATAACAAATAAAATGAGATTTTTTATCTAACATTTAGTATATTGCCGGAAAATCTTTTATAAATCTTATTCTCTTTTTATGCACATAGATATTAAAAAATAAGTAAAAAAATTATCTAAATATATTTAAAAGTATCTAATATTATATGTGTTAACAATGTTACAACCAAAAGACATTAAGAATACGTAGACTATTATATAACATATGTGAAAGTATTAAAATATTTTATATTATTATCGAAAAATGAGAAATTACCTCAATTCTGTCTAGACTATTTTATAAGAAAAATATATATAGTTAAAGTTAGCATAGACACACATATATATATCCTTAAAGTTTGCCCAACTAACATGTTTAAAGTATATACAATTTTATATATAAAAAACGTTTAAAGTTTACATATTTTACAAAAATTAGACTGCTCTCAGTTTATATAAAATTTGTTGATTATGCATTTAATGAAAGCACCCTACGATACAAGTTTATAAATATTAATTAAAATAATTTTCTAAATTATATAAAATTGAAATAACAACCTGTTCATCATGAAACAGTATATGGAATGTGTTACAAAATTATTCTCTGTATTATTTTTTTCTCTGAACTCGTGAATGATGAGTTGTAATGGTGGTAGTGAATATCCTTTTATACAATTATTTATTAACCAAAAGTGATAAGATAATTATGGATTGTATTTGGATAGATAGTAAGTCCCATGATTTTTGCAACGGACAATCAATTTCAAATATTTTTTATTAACCAAAAGTGATAAGATAGTTATGGATTGTATTTGGATAAATAGTAAGTCCCATGATTTTTGCAACGGACAATCAATTTTACATGCTTAATTAACGGAAATATCACCATTATTAAGGAAAATATCCATTTGCTTAATTAACGCAAATTTCATGCTAAATTAACGAAATATCCACTGCCTTTTCATAGTTTTTCTTCCGATTTTAAAGTAGAATACATAAATAGAAAGTCAAAAGTCAACTCAATTATTTTTAGGTTTCTAAAAAAGGATTTTTACATCAACCTTTTTAGATATATATAGATAATTATAAATTGAAAATTTTTATTAAATAATATTATAAATTAAAATGTGGATATGTAATATAGTTTACTTATATTAATTTTATTGAAAATGTTATGTGAAATGTAAAATTTACAAAATGACATAAAATTTGTCTCTCTAAAATTAGTATACAACTTGTACGGTGTATGTAACTGATAATAAATTACATTATATTTATTTTAAAATTAATGTCATTTTAAAATTTTTATTCAAAAACTCGATTTGACTATAATGTGATTCTATAAAATAATTATTTTTATAGAGGTTTATCATATATTTAAAAATCTATGTGAATAATAAGAATAATTATAAAATTTATATTGTTTCATTAATTAAAATGAATTTATTTTTGTATAAGGTATTCAAATAAAAAAAATTAAGTAGTTGAATAATTTATTAAACTATAAACAATTGAATATTTCATTTACGTCGAAGTTAATAGTGATTCATATGTTATGAATAATTACTTAGTTGAGTTTTAGATTTGTTGTTGGTTACCACGTCGTTAAAATTTATCAATTAATTCTCTAGAATTAAATTATAAATTTTGACTTTTATTAACAAAATATTTTTCAAAGATCTTCACTACAAGAAATTTCGCAAAACATGACGAAAAAATTCGTCATGTAAACCTTGTTTTTCGTCACAAAAGTACAATGATGACGAAATTTTATCGTCACAGCGATCGTCACCGTAGCCGCGTCATATTAGGTATAGGTGACAAATTTCGATTTTGTCACCAAATGTTTCACTTTTAATGACGTTTTTAAGTTTCGTCATGTTATTTGGACACTTTTGGTGACAATAATTTCGTCACGTTTAATATGAAAAATTTGTCATATAAACAATTATTTTGTCATAAAAAGACAAGTTTTAAATGACGAAAACTTACATTCGTCATCTAAATATTATTGTTTAGTGACGAATTTTATTTTTTTATCGAATTTATAAAATTTCAATGACGAATATATTTGTGGCGTTTTCGTTAAAATAATCGTCATATTTCATAGAATTCGTCATCTAAAAGTTGTTATATAACTACAAAATAATGGTCGTCATAAAAAGAAATTTTAAATATGACGATAACAAAAGTGTCATAAAAAATTGAAGTAGTGACGAAATATTATTCGTCTCCAAAAACATATAAAAGCGACGAAATATTTTGTCGTGAAATATTAGCTTTATGATTACGAAAAAAATGATTGTCATCAAAAGCTTGAGATATAATGACAACATAAGTTGTCATGAAAAGGTAAATATTTAGTGACAAAAGTTTTTGTCATTTTAACATTTTATATGGTGACAAATCCAAACAAATACATCACGACTACATGTTGTCAAAAAAAGATTATTTTCAATGACAATATAAAATTTGTCACTATTACAAATTTAATAATTGTCATTAATTGCAGATATTTAGTGATATATTTATTTGTCATGAAATATATGATACAGTGACAAAATCTATCGTCACTCTAAACAATTACGTCATTAAAAAGAA
>BKCP01002224.1:801297-820962 GCA_008636005.1 Striga asiatica
AATTTAACACAACACATATAAGACACAGAGGCATGACATATTCGAATTTCAGCTCATTTCAGTCAGGAATGAATTTATTATACATTTAACAATATTCTGGACAGAACACAATTTAATTATTAAAAATAGCTACAGGTCTCAAAAAATTATGAAAATTTTACACAAGGCAGGAAATGAACAGATAACACATCCCTCAAAATTTCGCATCGTTTCGAGCAGCGAGCTATTTTTAAAAATTCGAACATCAAAATAGCGATTAACGAGCTCGACAACTTGACAATTAAATCACAACACACAATTTATCGTCCGAGGCCTTTTCATAAGACCAAGGACTCGACATTGTTCCATTATCCACCGACTTACATGACTTTCGAGGTCTCGTTCGATTTTCGAGAAAATCGAAGAGATCCCGAACATACGAACACATAAAATCATAAAAATATATAACGCACATATTCACATCAAGAACTTCACACATATATATCATTGATCAACGAGCACTTCACGACAATAAACACCCAACGAAATAAAACATATACGAGTTGAACGAGACGGAAAAACGACGAGGTACCGTTCTCGGGAACAACTCAAAAAACGTCACGAACACGAACGGGCTCGACGGAGGCTCGACGGGGCTCGACGGCTTTGCGCGGCTCGCCGAGGAGAGAGCTGGGGTGGTCCTTCTCGGTTGCGGAGTTGCTGCGATGGCCGAGGCGAGCCGTCAAAGGTGCTGCTGCGGGGAAAGAATCTCGCCGGAAAAAGCTTTGTAGAGAAGCAGGTAGAAGGGTTCTCGTCGGCGTTAGAAGATCACGAAGGGGAATGGCACGTCGTCGGGGCTTGTCGGACTGCTGCTGGTCGTGAGCTGAGAGAGAAGGGCTCGCCGGTGGTGATGGTGGCGTCGCTGCTCGAGGTGGTTTCGAGTTGCCGGAATCACAGGGACGCCGCTGGGCAGGCCTGGGGTCGCCGGAGTTGCAGGCGCGCTGAGCAGCGGCGGCAAGGGGACGACGGCTGTGAACTCGCAAGGAAGAAGGGTTGGGGATCTGCTGCTCCTCGCGGATGATGGCGCGACGATGGAAGGGCGGCGATTGGAGTTGCAGGGGGAGGAAGCTGGCCGGCGAAATAATACGAGACGAAGACGATCAGATGACGAGGATGGTGACAAGATTGGTTGACGGGAAGAACCGAAAAGGACAGAGCGAGAGGGACGATGAAGGTCGCGATCGGGAATAGAACCAAAAATAAGAAATCTGATTTGAGGGAATAAAAAGGCTGCGATGTGTTCTGATGGGTGGAGAGATAAATACATACAATATTTGTATTTATATACATACAAACCTAGGTTGACTATTCTTATCAAACAAGATAAATCCCACACGTGCACACACACACGCATAGATTAATCAACCGGGTCTTGGGCGGGCTGTGCGGGTTTAGCTCACGGGCTGATCCATACAGTTTTTGCCAAAAATAATCCAGCTCTCGGGCTCGATTTAATCGCGCGATAAAATAAAATAACAATCGGGTAATATTTATTTAATACGTACATTATTTTAAAATAATAATATTAATAGTCGAAAATATTAATTAGGCAACTAATTTCAATTTGGCAAATAATAATATTTAGACATTCAATAATAATAATAATATTAATACTATTACAATAATAATAAATATCGATAATAATAATAATAATAATAATAAAAAAAAAATTCCTAAATAATTCATAAACGAACGGGGCGCTACATTAATCACTACACATACATCCACACATCTCCTGGTCCCCACCACTACCAACTATTCGTGGTCAATTATCCCTCCCATCTCTTTCACACACTATCACACACGCACCTACCCAAATATCACACACGCACACCTGCTCTCTCACACACACAACTGCACACAAACTCCGACCAGATTTAGGAGATTCGACGCGGCGGCGACGGACGGACTCGAGATGACGGACGCGGTGGCGGACGGACTCCAGACGACAGGCGCGGCGGCGGACAGACTCAATACGACTGACGCGGCGGCGGACAGAGCTAAGCGAGCGGTGGTGAACGGAGACAAGGTGACTAGGTGGCTGACAGAGGCGAGGCGACGTGACGGAGAACGGAAGAGAGGCGGCCAACGACGAAACCTTGGAGACGACACCAAGCGAGATGATTGTAATCCTTGTTCTGGCAAATCTTGGAGGCGGCAACGACGGCGGCGCGTTGGGTGGTGCGGGGCGGTCACCGTGTTGAGTGGTCCTTGACGAGGGTCAGGCGGCGGCGGGCTGCCGGATGAACAGTGGGCATGGCTGTGATTGAAAATTGATTTGGGGGCTTATTCTTGAAAATTTGATAGTTTATAGGGACTTAATTACAATTTAAAAGAAGTTTAACATATTATAATTTAGTTCCTGTGTTAAATACGTAATTCATAAAAAATAGTAAATGCACATTAATGATATATGAAGTGCACAATAATGTGTGGTATATGCACATTAAATATAAAACAAATGTATATATATATATATATAATTGTCTAATTCGTGACCGAACTTTTGTTTCAAATCAAATTTTATTACCGAAACGTCATATAAAAAGAAAATTTTATTGTAGTCGATTTCGATCAGTTTTTTTTTTGTTGAACTTTGCACATCCATATCCTATCAAAGGCACAATAGCTACAAATGAAATGCACATTAATACCGGTGAAAATACACAATAGGATAACAAAAGTTATATAAGTGCACATTAATAATATATAAAATGCACATTATTTCGTGTAAACATGCACATCATAAATCTCGATATTTTTTTTTAACAAAATTACAGAGTTGAGACAGTCGTTAATTGGTCGATTCAACTAATTCATAAATTTATCAAAATTTACCAGAATACTATGTGTCTGTGGTTGAATCGACCGACCATGATGTCAAAAACTACATAATAGAAATAAATTATTGTTTTATGTTATAAAAATATATTGAGTATTTTAATCTATTTTTGTTTAATATTCTTATTTTTTTTAGATGAAAATTATTAATGTATATATGTTGTAATAAAATGTGTTTAGGTATGTGCATTTTAAAAATATTGTCATATTTATACGATATTATTATAAATTAATAAATACGCAATACTGATAAGTGAATGTGCACAATATTGTGTGTAGAAACAGATAATCGAACTGAAATATAAAATCTCGAAAAAAAAAAAATTAGTTTGGTCATTTTCCACTTTTATTGTGTAATTTGATAGTCATTAATGTGCAATCAGTCTAGTAATATTGTGCATTACAATGTATTATATGTATATAGTACTCATATTGTGTATTTTACTTGTTATTTATACATATTTATTAAAGATTGTGTAATTACAAAGTTGCCATGAACTAATTTGTACAACAAACAAAATTTCAAAAATTGTAATTAAGTCCCTCAACATTATCTAATTCTCAAAAAACAAACAAAAAAAATTGAAAATCCCTAATCAGAATTTGCAACCGTGCGCCACCCCCTTGGCATCACATCGTCCATGACGAGAACGGCAGGTGCCCATTGGTCGCGACTGGTAGTGCTGAAAAGTGCAGGCGGGTCCGACGCCGGGAGGTTGATCGTCACTGTCGTCACTCCCGTGGTGGAGCGGTCGCGGATGACGTTTGTCTGCTCTCTGCCGTGGCTCTAACAACAAACCTCGGTGGCGTCGAACGGATGACAGCGGCGGCGCAAAGGGCTGCCGGCGAGAGGAAACCGACGGACATCAGCGGCGGAGCTCTGCAAAATTCACTGGTTGCGCGGGCGGCGAAGGAGACGGTGGCGGTCGTGGGCTTGGCGGCGGTGAAACTGAATGTGGCGGCAGATGGATGTGGTGGCCGGCGATCGAGTGGTATGTGCACTATGTGTTGCTGCGTGTGTTTTGTGTGTGTTTTGTGTGTGGGAGAGAGATAGAATGTGGGTGGGGTGGGGTGGGGTGGGGTGGGCTGAGAGAACAGTGGCATCACATGGCCACGTGCCAGATACGTATTGGGTGTATGTAAGTGGATGGTTTGTGTAGGCCCACATGTTTATAATAAAATGTCTAAATTACCCTTAATGAGTATAAAAATCTGACTTTTTTTTGACCGTCCGATGATAAGATTTAATGATTAAGATTTATTCTTATTTCTTTCACTGAGCACCATTTTCACCGGAGCGCGACCTTTTATATATATATATATATGTGTGTGTGTAAAAGAGAGAGGGGCTCTTCTTCTCCATTCCTCTTCTCCCCAACAAAAAAGAAAGGAAAATATTCTTTCTAAAATATAAAGGAAACACCCATTTTAATTATTTAGTTCTTCGTTTTTACACAAGAAATTAGATTCATCTTTGACGGTTGATCGTCCAATTTCGACATCAACAATTGTAATGAAATATAGATTTATAAGGTAAGATGAAATAATTATTTATGGTTTATTCTAAGCCAATTATGTTTTCGAAATTTTTATCCGAACCTAAATACAAATCAAGATATTTTGACACATATGATTCCAAATCGTGCGCACCTGCCACTTAGGCTCAGCACGTTTTGAATTAATATATAAGGGGAGATACTGGCATAACACCAGAAATTCTATGGTGCCCATTAGGGTACCATAAGCCATGCCACAATATGATGTGTCATATGAGGTGGCTTTATTATTTTATTATATATATCAATTCCAACATGGCATAAATTAAACTGTGAAAGATATAAAAAAATAAATTAAATTATGAAAAAAATAAATAAAAGATCTTGAACAGAATCTCGCGTTATCATAAAATCGGCTGCTGCACGATCAGTCCTCCCTCAACAGACGACGAACGGCTTGGGCCAAGAAACATCTTGCTTTCGCGACTTTCGTTTGAGCTTCACGATCCGCGCCTCTCATAAAATCGGCTACTTCAGGGTCAGTCCTCCCTCAACAGACGACGAACGACTTGTTCAAAGAAATATCTGGCTTTTACTGCCCTTCCAGCAAATATAAGTTAATTCATCATCATAAAAAATTCCAACTTTGTCCAACCCATCAGTCATTGCACACCGCTCGTCTTGCTGCCATTTCTGTCCAGCCCACAATGCTCCATAAAAACAAGAATGAGAAGCTTCATTTGGGCCTCATACACAGGATCCTGCTCGATCAGCCTCCCTCAGAAATATAGTGTGCGCGTACCCCTTTGTCGACAGATAAAACTTTCCCAGAAACAAATCCCTCACGTTCAAGTCCATCCCAAACCACTTCCTAAAATGACTGATCTTCTCCACCTCAACCAGGCTCAGGAACTGGTGCACGATCCCCACTGCCCTTTTTTCCGTCCTCCTCATCCGTTCTATTGAATTCTTCTAAAATTCATAAGGGTTCACATATGTCAGTCGTCTCTGCCACTCTTTGACTTTGGCCTTGAAATCCTTACTTCAGCCGCATCCCAGGCGGGTATCCTTGCTTGAAACCATACATTTTAATTTGGGCTACAATGCTACAATCCTCTTTGCAATATTCTATGGCCTGCCACCTGTCGACAGCAGGAACCAAACAATCTTTAAATTCATCACTATCTTTGAGCACCAGAATGTCGGTATTGGGCTCGTTTTCATCTTCAAGAGAGAGAACGTCTGAATTCCTAGAGATCACAGAGCCCTTGCAGTCATCGTGCAACTCTAATTCTCACTAGACCTTGAAAACGGCTTTGAGTTGAGGGACATGGAGAGTAGCTTGACCAATCGGGTCACGACGAGTGGGAGAGAGTTTTCTATGGCCCGGGATTCGAGATGGACTATTTCAAGGGCGGCGGGGGTGAGGGAGCAGAAGGGCTAGAGCTTGGTGGGGGTGGTCGGAAGATGTGGGGGTACTTTCGGAGGAAGGCGGCGGGGCCGCGGTTGAGGTGGAGGCGCTGGGAGAGGCGGGTCGGAGGTGGAGGCAAGGATGAAGATCTATATAGAGATGACCTTGAGGAGGTTCTTGTTCTTGTCCATCAGCTTCTCGAAGGTGGGGTCACGGGACCCGAGGCCACATACTGGGCAGACGTCGTTTTCGTGCGGCGGAGGGCAGTGGCGGAGGGGATGATTTTCTTTACGATTTGGGTCGCCATCAATTTATTTTTTTTATTATTACTATTGTTTTTTTCATTTTCTGCCTTCTTAATTAATTTTGGTATGTCACTTAATTTTTGTCATGTTGGAATTGATAGATATATAAGTAATAAAGCCACCTCATATAGCATATCATATTGTGGCATGACTTATGGTACTCTAATGGGCACCATAGAATTTTTGGGCATAAAACACCATTTTACCTAACTAAATACGTAAATCATAGCACACACTTCGGGGGATGCTTGGATATAATTTTTTTTTTTTATTGATTGAATTTTTTGGTTTGATTTGGTTAATTTTGAAAAAGGTGGTATAGTTAGTTGTTAGTGGGTATGCTAAAATAATATTTAAAATAAAATAACTAAAATTGATTTGATATAAAAGTATGAGATAGATGATTTGAAATGATGGTTAGTTACAATTATGTGAGTGTATGAACAATCAATTAAAGTTGATGTGACGTGTAAAAATAATTGATTGATGTTATTTAATTACTAGTGCGTGGCCCGTGCGATTCACAGGAAAACAATATTTTGATTGTATTATAAATTAAATAAATAAATAACATTAATCATGATTTATCCATTATTTTTAAATTAAACCGGTTTAGACACAGTCTAAATTAAACAAATAAATAACAATATTATTGTACGATTTTCTAAACAAATTTTGTTACATTAAAAATTATTTTAAATAAAATTACATATTTAAATAAAATAGAGATTTATAAATTGTTTATCATATAGTTTAAACATTTGAATTTATAAATTGTTTAGATATTTAAGTAACACTTTTTATTTAAATTAATTACAAAAGTACTATATATATATATAGATATATATATATATATATATATATATAAGTATTATGTATTAAAATCTGAACAACCACAAATGATTTAATAAAATAACTTGATCGTTTCGATGACGGTCCGGTTCTGAAAATCTTATATTTACCGTACATTAATAAAAAAATATAATAAAATAATTATTTCGTTCACATAAATAATAATAAAATGATATATAAATATTCATAAATCATTAATCATGTTGTCATAAAAGTATTGTTACTATAATTATTTGAAGTTGGGACTACATCACATTCACGTAATAAAGTATTTTCAATATTAAAATTTATATTTAGGTTCAGTAATCGATTTGGTCTGGTCAAATTGATAAATAACTTAGTTACCTGGGACCAACCAAGTTGTTTCAAAGTTTTTTGACTATTTTAAATATCATCTAAAAGTAATTCAATCAACGTGGGCAGTACCCTAATTCAATCACCCGATTGATCCAAAATAATTTTTTTATTTAATTTAAATATAATATTTAATTTTATGAAATAAAAAAATTATAATTCATATGTCTACACCAAATAATAGTATATTAAGATTATAAATTATATATCTAAAGATGAATTATTTATTATATTTTATGCATATTAATAAAAAATAAACATAGTAATTTTAAAAAAAATTAAGATTAATTGATTGGGTATGCAATTTAAAGAATATTTTTAGCGTTCAATATATATATATATATATATATAAATATAAAATAAATAAATTGCTGAAAATAGTATATAATAAATGTGGTTTGACTTTTTCTTACTACTATTTATGGTAAATGTTAATTCTTAGTATTATATATATATGTAGATATAAATATAGATAGATATAGATATTAATAGTGAAGTTGAATTAAAAAAATAATTGAATTATAAATATTTGGATTTTTTTGAGTTAGACTTGTATCTAAGTATCCGAAGTCATAACTCATATCACACACAAAATTGAACACACACAAATTATACATAGCACAAATTATACACGCCCACATACTCTGTGCCGACAACGTAAACCCAGAAAATTCTAAATCTATATATATATAATAAGAATTAACATTTACCATAAATAGTAATAAGGAAAGTCAACCCACATTTATTATATACTATTTTTAGCAATTTTTTTATTTTACATTTTAATTTTAATTTATTATCAAAAAAATGGATGATTCCTAAATTAATGGGTTTTATATGACGTATCCTGTTTCAAAAATTATAAATCATTTAAAATCGGATGGTTCCTAAATTAATGGTTACAAACTTTTCAAAGTTGTAATCTTTATGACATCTTTTCTTTTTGACTTATAATAATAAAATCATTTTAAATATATATCTTCTAATCCAAAAATTCAATCATGTTATATATATATATATATATACATCATGTTATATATATATATATACCCAATCAATTAATCTTGATTTTTTTAAATTACTATGTATATTTTTTATTAATATGCATAAAATAAAAATAAATAATTCATCTTTAGATATATAATTTATAATCTTAATATACTATCATTTGGTGTAGACATATGAATCATAAATTTTTTTTATTTCATAAAATTAAATATTATATTTAAAGAAAATAATGAAATTACTTTTGTATCAATCGGGTGATTGAATTAGGGTATTACCCACGTTGATTGAATTACTTTTAAGTGATATTTAAAATAGTAAAAAAACTTGACATAACTTGGTTGGTCCCAGGTAACTAAGTTATGTATCAGTTTGACCAGACCAAATCGATTATTGAACCTAAATATAAATTTTAATGTTGAAAATACTTATGTATCAGTTTGACCAGACCAAATCGATTATTGAACCTAAATATAAATTTTAATATTGAAAATACTTTATTATGTAGTCCAAACTTCAAATAATCATATTAACAATACTTTTACGACAACATGATTAATAATTTATGAATATTTATATATCATTTTATTATTATTTATGTGACCAAAATAATTACTTTATTATCATTTTTATTAATGTACGGTAAATATAAGGTTTTCAGAACCGGAACGTCATCGAAACGATCAAGTTATTTTATTAAATCATTTGTGGTTGTTCAGATTTTAATACATAATACTTTAATATATATATATATATAGTACTTTTTGTAATAAATTTAAATAAAGTGTTACTTAAATATCTAAACAATTTATAAATTCAAATATTTAAACTAATTGATAAACAATTTATAAATCTCTATTTTATTTAAATATGTAATTTTATTTAAAATAATTTTTAATGTAACAAAATTTGTTTAGAAAATCGTATCGATCCTACCAATCCAACATACTGATGTTGACGGATTCGATAGCATATATTTTATTCAAGCGCAATATACTGGTTATAAACCTGTTCTCGGTCCATCCGGTCGGACTATGTCCAACCCGGTTTAATTTAAAAATAATGGATAAATCATGATTAATGTTATTTATTTATTTAATTTATAATACAATCAAAATATTGTTTTCCCGTGCATCGCACGGGCCATGCACTAGTTTTCGTTAAACTAGCACAGAGGAAAAATAATTTATTAGCCTGCCCAAAATCCCCAAATTTCTTGTCTTCTTTCTTATAGCTTCGGAGACCGTTGTAACCAGCCTGAGGCCCTGAGTATAAGAAGAAGAAGAACCCAGCGCTCGGACGGCGGAAGGCGGCCACCAATCCGACGCTCAGTTGGTTTTTAAAATCAAAGTGGCAGGAGGGAGCTGATTAGTTTCCACTGAGGTTTGTTTACGATTCTTGGGTTGATTTTTTATTTTTTATTTTTAAACTTTGGACCAAGGTTGTAAATTTTCACTTTGGATCCACAGAAAATACATAAAATAATAATAATAATGATTAAAAAAACGATAGATAAAGGAGAATTACCTGTGTTGGCAGATTGAAGTGCAGATTTGCTTGAGGAAATCTGTTATTGCTTTACTCGCGTTTGATAAGAACCGAGAGGAAAAATGAATTTGGGAGGGGAGTTTAACTGTGTTCTTGCAACCGATAGGAGGGTAGGGAGTTTGCTGGGAGAGTTGATATGGAGTTTGCCGTTATTTGAATTGGGAAGGAAAAAATTAAACGGCTGCAACTATTAAATCACACTAATTTCATTTTATTGAGAATTTAATTTCATTAATTTTAAATTCTTTATTAATTATTTTATTTATTTATCTATATATATATTTTTTTCGAATATTACCCACGATATGATTACCCTGCCGGTTGTCTGGTGTCGAAAATGGTCATGTGCTGTTCGCCTGTTTATGAGGTTATGTTTTTACTATCTTCATGAAAGTCTTAGAATGTCCCTTGACTGTGCATAGATGGTCCGGCCAGTTTTTTGGAGCTAACTTTCGCCCTTTTAACATACTTGTCCGTCTCTGGAGGCTGCATTAGAATTTTAGATATGTGTCGAGCAATAATCACTTTAATGCTTTTTTTCTGTTTGAAGCTATGTTTAATATACAAAAATTGCGCCTGTGAGTTCTGTTAGATGCTGTAGCTCAGCAAACGAGCTTTGTTAGATGTTGTAGCTCAGCAGGGTTTTGTTGTGTTTTTCACTCTTGTAATGGACTAATTAGTTTCGGATTTTGACTAATATTTTAATTTTTCTTTTAGATTTGAAACTTATTAAGATTTTTAGATTTAAGAGCAATCCTTCGAAATTTTATGTCTAGAGGTGTGATTTGAAGTTGGATTTCGTATATGGGTTTGTTTTTTAAGTCTCAGCAAATCTTATAAAGTCCTAAAAAATCACAGTGTCAAATAAATTGAATACCTCATGATTTTGTTAGCCTTTTTAAATCTCAAATAAGTAACTCAAGACTTTTAAGAGTCTTAAATGTCTAAGATAGATACACTAGAATTTCTACAATCTTAGATAGAGCTGTAAACGAACCGAACGTTCGCGAACAAAAAGCTCGTTCGTTTGTTAATCGAGCCGAGTTCGAACAAAAAATTGGGGTCGTTTAATAATCGAACGAACACGAGCTCGTTCGTGAACGTTCGATAATGTTCGCGAACATTAATTTAATATAATTATATTTTATTTTTTATATATTTACATAATATTTTTAATAAAAAATCTAAAATATAAAAATATTTTTATTTTATTTTTTATTTTCAAGTTCGAACGAACAAATTTCGAGTTAATCAAACATATTTAAAAAGTTTATGTATTAAATTATTTGAACACGAATGGACTCGAACTGTGACGAACAATCGTCACAATTAAACGAACGAGCTCGAACACGATTTTTTGCTGGAGAAGTAGACGAACAAACACGAACATTATTCGAACGTAAACGAATACGAGCTCGAACAACCCAAGCTCGGTTCGGTTCGGTTTGTTTACAACACTAATCTTAGACAATCTTTAGAAATCCACCCTCCTTAGTTTTGGATCTTATCTTTTCATTCCTTCATGAACTTGGTCAATATATATTTTAATGAAAAAATTGTGGTGAAAATACAAAAGCGCAAAGTTGCCGTGTGGTTTCTCTTGATCCTGTAAGAGCTTAACAATGTCCTCCTACTTCGACATTTGGATCCTCGAAAGGAGTTTATTTATTGAGCCGAATCAATTTTTAGTACTCGAATTTATCATAATAATTAAGGTTCGCATACCGCACTTTATTTTGAGGTGGGTAAAAAAATTATTCCACAAGGAACTATATTTTGTTTCATTAGCACGTATATTAAATCCTCGATGATAAATCTTAATGTTATAGTTTATAAAGCTTGCATGAAGATTGTATCATAGACTCGCAATTGAATTTCTATGCTTGTTATGTGATTGATGTGCAATAAGCTTGAATATCTCTCATATATGCATCACTTGCTTAGGGTCGGCCAATCAACTGAGCAGGTTGGCTTGTGGTTATTTTCCTGTTATGCATGGTCTAGTCCCATATCCTGTTTGGATTGGAGATCCGTGGGCATGGAGCCATCATTTCGCGGAGTTGATGCGCGATGCTACATCAATTTTCTACTCCAATTTATTCGTAATTGTGTCTAGAGATGTTATACGAGCCGGGCTAAGTAGCTCTTGTTCGAAAACAAGTTTGACTCGTCTGCTTTATTTAAAACCCCCAAAAAATAAAAAGGAAAAGAAAAGATAAAAGTAGTTAGCGAACAAGCTGTGTGGAATTAAGGTGAGCGGAGGCTATAAGACATTGATGTAAGTATTATGTTTATTGTTATTTGAATACCTCACATAGGATGAAAGGAAATTAGCATGCATTTTTTTTTTTTAAAAAGATTTTGAATGACGATTAGTGTCTTGAATGTGATGGCTTTTTGGGAACTTCAACGTGTAGTGTGAAGCCAAGTTGATACAGAAGCTGTTCTTTTTATGTTTAAACTCAAATGCTGGGGTTGATTTCAGAGCTCTAAATAGCATGAATTGATTTAGTCATCTGTATTTATATTATCTGCTATTTTCACTTATTATTGTGCTTCTATTGCCAAATTGAAAACCAAATTTAGCCACGGTCAGTTGTTTGTGCGAACATGGCTAAAAAGGAAAATGCTGAACCTTTAGTTATTCAATATCAAAGAATACACTTACATCGGTAAGTAACTAATGGTTGGTGATTAGGAATGGGAGCTATAAAGGATGGTTCGATTTCGGGTTTTTTACCTAGTAGCAGCGAAGTATTTGCTGTTCATTACCCTGGTTACCCTTCTTCAACTGAACGAGCAATCGAGACACTGGGTGGAAAAGACGGCATCCTTAAGGTATCTGCGCATTTATTTGTTACCGAGAAGGTTCCTGGTTGTAGTTTTTTTGGTTCTGTTTCCTTTTATTTTCTAGAATAGACCAATGAGAATTATTAATAAATTCAACAATTCATTTGTGGGTGAAAAGCTAAAAATTCATTTGTTTATGAAAGGAGGTAGTATATTTGTGAGGACACAGCTGGTTTTATTCAGGTAAACCATTGCTTTTCAACATTTTATCAATGCACTTCTTTGAAGACAATTTATCCATGCTTATTGCCAGTGAATATGATGAAAAATATTTTTTTTTTTATATTCTTTCATGCTCTCTTTCTCAGGCCGTCCCTTCTTTTCAGGTTCGTTCAGAGAAGTCAAACAAGTTAAAGCTACATTTTCGTCCTGAAGATCCATATTCCCACCCAGCCTTTGGGGAACTCCTGCCCTGCAATAATTACCTGTTGAGAATTTCCAAAAAGAAAGTTAAGGACTCGCAAAATATGAAAGTTTGCAACATGAATTCTAACCATACGTCATCGAGTTCACTTCACACCGAGAAGAATATTGCAATCTCTCAGTCAACAGAAACTACTGAAAATATCACGCAACCCGAATGTGAATCCATTTCATCTGCTTCAGAAGTCAAACAGATAAATGATGGAGCTCAAGAGGAGCTGTTTGCTGACATTGTTTCTAGAGTTTCTGAGGCATATCACTTCAATGGTGATCTTTATCATATTAATAAGTGTAGTTTTAACTGTTGCTATGCAAAGCCATGTCGTTCTATATGCATCTTATGCCATGTTTAATCTATTTCTTCTGAAGGGATGGTGGATTATCAGCATGTGCTTGCTGTTCATGCTGGTGTAACTCGAAGGAAGAAAAGAGATTGGGCTGAAGTAGAAGCACAATTAGGTAAACCTGGTTCTTGATTTGAGCTTTTGGCTTTAAATTAGTTTTGACTTTTGTGTTTCTTTCCCTTACTTTTTCTTCTGCACTCTGTAGAGGAAGTTGGTCTATTGGATGTTAATCAGGACGACTTAATGATTTTAGTGCCACCACTATTTTCAAAGAAGGATCTTCCTGAAAAAGTTGTGTAAGATGCTTTCCTTTGTCTTATCTTCACCAAGCTTGTTGTTTTCTATCATGAGCATTGTGGATGCTTTCAATAAGAAAAGTTTATTAGTGTAGTGAATCTTCTCTAAGTGTAGTGTTTAGGAATAAACAATCCCTTTGGTGACCTTTTGTCAAATTGCATTTGTATATGAACAACCTAATGTTATAACCTAATGTTATATATGAACAACCTAATGTTATGACCTTATTTTTCTTGTATAATTAATTGAATATAGATACTGTAGTAGAAAATGAAGAATATCATGGACCATTCTGGTTATTTTCTTCTATTATTTATCAACCTAATATATGGGTCGACGAAGTTGAGCGAGCGATTCTTTCCTTCTTACACGGATTCTTCCCCCTTTTACTGCCCATCTCAAGTTGGCTTTTCAGCGTCTCGCTTCTGATGAGTCTCACAAGCTCCTGCTCTACGGAGCCCTCTGGAGCTAGAGTGACGGAAATGGAAGGCTTTTCTCTACTACTTATGACTTCACTTGGCTTCGCCAATACTTTTGACTGTGCTGGAGTTCGTTCGTTCCTTACTACTACTGTAGGGGTAGGTAGGTTGAATGCCCCGGAGCGCTCATTAGCTACCCTGCTCTAAATTACATCTATCCTCATCTCCATTCCACTTCCCATTTGCGGAAAGAAGCAAGCTAGGCACCTTTGAGTTCACGGGGTGAGGTGCGAAGCTTGTTCCCGAGTAAGTAGCTAAAAAGAGGGCAATCAAGCAAGCGATCGTAGGTACGCTATTTTTTTATATAAGCAGTCGAGCCCTTTTTAAAAAGCAGTTCCTGTACTTTGCTTTGAATGGCTAGTAAAGTAGTCTGCTTGGCCAAGTTCCTGCTTTACGGATCTTTGTTTAGTAAGTCAAGGCCTTGCTGAGTGTACAAACAAGCTCGAAAGCAGGTATACCAGTCTATCCATCCGTTTACTCCTCCGAGTGAGCGCCGCCTCTAGATATAGATGGGAAGGTAGGCCAAGGATAAATGTTCTTAAGTAGTAGGATTAGGATCTGCGCCTTTCAAAACAAAGGAACAGTATCCTTCAACGCGTAGCTACACCTTATGTAGGATGGGAATCTCTTAAGAGTGAATTATGAGTCAATTACATCAAACCTCTCCAGGACTGAACTTCGCTGGGAGCTGACCGAAGAGAGAAGGTTGCCATAGGTTCATTTCCTACATTAAATAACGGAGAGTTGGGCTTTATGGAATTAACTTCAACAATTTAGAATCCAATCGGTCAATCATAGTTTGTGTATATCATCACATGGTATCATGCCTCGCTTTCATGTTCTTTTATTTTTGGTTGCTTTTTCTGCACTCTTTGTTTTCTAGTGATATAACTCAAGTTGGTGCTATGTTTTTAAAGTCTTTATTGAGTTCTATATTGAATTTGAAGCCTCTTATTTCAGTCTTTTTTGTGGATGTTTTTTGTATTATGCAACTAAGACCTTGGTGTTCAATCTTAACGACTGTATATTTGCAGTTTGAAAACATATGGAGATCCGAGTTCGAAAAAGAAACAAGAGGAACCTGTACAGCCACGTTGGGGTGTAAGTTACAGGAAAGAAAGCAATTAATTGAGTTAATATATTAGCACGTGTTACGTCTGATGACTGTATTTTCTAAACTTATGATGTGATGGAGACTGATTACCAGTCATTATGTTGGATAACTATTGATTGCACTAGTATAACAAAGACTATTTCTCTCCATTGTTGCATACAACATTGCATGTGCACATGGCCAATTACTTTTCAAATTATTTGCCTGCTAAATTCAGGTTTCCTCGAAAGAGAACATAAAGATCTTCTCTTATATATCCTCAGCCACAAAGTTTACTTACAGCCAAGCATTGCTTTCTGGTCTTAGATAAAAGTATCTTTATGTATCTTTCACAATGGCATGCTTAAATGATAGCTATGCAGCACCACTAGAACAGTTGGCAATTTTTATTGTCCAGATTTAAAGTTTTCTGCTGTCCGATTGTTTTAATTGTACTGTTGATATAATTGTGGTTTTCTATATCCTGTAGTGCTGTCTTTTATTTGTTGATTTGTGTCCATGTTATGCAGATGGAGATCGAGCAGTGTCTTGCCATTGACTTCAACATCAAAGATATCCTTGTTGAATGTTGAAATTCGTAATGTACAACATGTGATGTCCATGTAAAAAACATCAGATGTCTCGTTTTAGCAGTCGAATCCTCTATAATTTTTAAACAATTCGAATTTTATGATTGACCACAGGAAAACTATATGCAGTGCGAGTCTGTATTTCCATATTCACCATGAATTGTTTGCATCTCGTTTCTGTTTGAATGTTATCTGCTGATGGCGTTAAATGTGAAAAGCATGGGTTTTAGACGAGAGGGCATTGAATGAAAGCTACCTGATCAATTTTGGTACCTCGTGTGGCATTCTTTTTTATTTATTATCATAATATAGTNCTTCTGCATTTTCTTTTTATGTAATCACTTGACATTCACACAGATCCCCAAGAAAGTAAATTGGGAGGATTCCATACCCAGAAATTCAGATCAATGGCGATTGCAGATGGCAGTTTGTGAAATGTTTGATGAGCGTCCAATATGGATCAAACATTCATTAGCTGAACAGTTACTTGACCGAGGTATAAGTGTTGTAAACAAAGTGCTCAGAAGGTGGGTTCCTTTGTTAGTGTCTTGTCAACTTATCTATTCTTGGTGTACATTTATACTGGCGCACACGTATTAGACTTAAAATCTCTAACGTATGCCCGTTTCCAATTTCCAGGCTTCTTTTTATAGCAGCATATTACTTTTCAAATGGGCCATACTTGAGGTTCTGGATCAGAAAAGGATATGATCCTCGCAAGGATCCCGAGTCCCGCATGTAAGTCTGCTTTTTAGATAAGCTTCGGATTTTCTAATTTCCTATAGTAAAGTTTTGACTTCTGGAGGTTCATATACGCTGTCGGTCAATTAAAACTCGACAAAGCTTTGGATGGGGTATAGAAATTTCTTAAATAATAAATTGAAAGCAGAAATCTAGGTTCAGAGTTGCATCTGCTAACACTATCCATGTGTAGAAGCACAAATTAGTTTAGAATGAAATTGATGCTTAAAAAATCAATTTCATTATAAAGAAAAAGAATTTTAATTTTTCGAGTAGTAGGCCTGTCATGTTTGAAATGGAGTATTGAACATATTAGATTAGGAAGCTTGATTAGCTGCTCTCGGTCCCAAGATGTGGTACTCTGGAAGAATGAAATAGAAGTTTACTTGAGGAAAACGTGACATACGAACTGCTATCTTTTAACTTCGGTATCCTCAAAATGGGTTTCTTCTCAATTTTTCCTATCATTTTGAAAAATGCTATGGCAGTAATGCGTAGACTTAAGAGTTATAAGTTATGTCAGTTAATATATTTCGAAGTTGAAAAATTCAAGAATTCGACATACTTCAGCCATGAATGTGTGGATGAAATTCAACATGGTGAGTAATGGGATTTCTCACCTCAGGAAAAAAATTATTAAATTGCAATAGTCTGTATATTCCATGTTTTCTCCTTTTATAAAGGCCAAGTCTCTTGAGGAAGACTAATTATTCTGTTCAGATCCAATGTACGTGTGGATCTTTGTATGTCCAGACAGTGCTAGAATTTCAATCTCTGTCATTACTTATTACTTTTATATTCTATTTAAGTCCTGGAAATATTTGTACTCTGAATGAATCTAATAAATTTGTTTTCTGTGTTGCCCGTAAATTGCAATGGTTGCTTCTTGTGCCTTAATTAGATATCAGAGGACTGATTTTCGAGTACCTCCTTCATTACGAGGTTATTGTGACACCAATGAGCTATCAGGGTAAGGTTTTCTCATGATTCTTCAAGATTTACGTACGTAATGGTTTACTTGGTGTTTCAGTCATGTTGCAGTATAAGAAGCGAATATTAATCGCGTCATTTTTTTTTTCATTGGTTAAATCTTTATCCTGGGGAAAGTACTAATAGTCACTTGCATAGCATGCTAGTAAATTTGTTGTCCATAGCTGCGTCCAACTCTTCCCTTAAGCGAAGAAGTCTGTTTGTCTGCTTTTACTAGGTATTATCAATCTTATATAAAACTGTACAGGGGTTGTTACAGACTGAACAATTGATATTCGTCGTGGTCTTTTCAAATATATATCATGAGGTCCATGAATTTCTGTTTCACTTCAAGATTTCTGAATTCGATAAATAACGATAAAAGAAAATTTATACAAATTGTAACTTGTTTATTTCATTTAACTGAAACTCAATAATTCATGGATGATGTCGTCCTGTTCCTTTTTTTCGTCTTCGGTCAAACTTGTTTGTGTTCTATTGTATAGATTGAAGTGCAGGTGGGAGGATATTTGTGCATTCCGAGTTTTCCCTCGCAAATGTCAGCTTTCTTTGCAACTCTTTGAACTTAAGGATGACTATATTCAACAAGAAATCCGGAAACCTGCAAGTCAAGAAAACTGCAATGTATGCTTTATCTATACTTTCCAATGTTGTCTTTAGAAAAAGCTGGCATATTTTTTATATGGGAAATCTAAAGCTTTTTTTGTTTATGTAGATTAAATAAGTATTAAGAAAAAAATAATAAAACTGACTTGTCCTCCTGTCCTGGAAACTCATCCAAGATAATATTAGAATGATGTGGTAATTGGCTAGTTGCTAAGCATCTAGTAAAAATAATCTATTATAAATTTTAGCTTTCTTCTTTTTTAGTTTTTTACTTGCACATTTATCATGCTAGTATGTGTATAAGAAAACATTTGAATGAGTTTCATCTTTGCCAGCTGCAAACTGGGTGGTTTTCAGCACATGTAATTGAGTCCTTGAGATGGCGAGTCGCTCAGAGGTTCCTGTCAGTTTATCCTGAGGCTGGCGCAGAATCATTGCTCCGAAGTGTTACCAAAAACTTTGAGAAGTCAAAGAGATTGCAAGTGAATAAGATGGATACAAAAGCTGATGGAGAGGGAAAGCAAGCTGATAAAGGTTCTTATCAACTGTTTAAATCATATAGTTCTTGATTACACACACACACACACACATATATACATGAGACTCATTTTTAGCCATTGATTTGTGTAGATCAATGCTCATGTTATTCAATTGGAAAATACATTAATTAAAGAATAAAAATTTATTATTTTATTTAAATTAATTATATAATAAAAAATAACTTAATGGCCATCTTGTCCTCCAATGCTTTTAAAGTTGAGCTTTTGTATGATTCACATAGTTATCATACAATAACTATCATGACATGTTCTTCAACTTTTGCTGGGCAGTTGTGTAAATGAATGATCGCTCGTCTATCTTCTCCTTTTTACTGCAGTAACATATAATATATATTTCCACATCGCAGAAGTTTTAGAAACCGAAGATAAAGAAACCAATGATGAAGCTGAATATGACGAAGATGAAGATGAGATGGAGGATTACAATCTTGAAGAAGACGTGGATGCAGATGAGGAGCTTGATCCAGTAATTCTATAAATACTAATTATATATACTAATTTTCATCTCCATATCGGCCAACAGTGAAACAGGCATTGATATGACTGACATTTGATTTTTCTTTTTCGCCAGGTGGATCAGGACAGGAGTTTCTCTTTGCCAGATTCATGTATCCTTTGCAAAATTGCTCCAGTTTTATGTCTGTGATAGTTCATTTCGTCTTTTTTCTTTCTATTTTCTCAGAAAGAAATTTTGAAGTTTTGCTGTATTTTTCCTCTGTTCATATATCATTCGTAGTTCCCGAAAACCATTCGAATGCTGAGGAATGAAGTGAAAAATTAGAAAAATAATGCATGTCCAGAACTCATAAACATAATTTTCCATCAGTAGATAAGCATTTAT
>BKCP01002224.1:829414-843602 GCA_008636005.1 Striga asiatica
GTTCTTTCATTTCATTTTCCAGATGTCGAAGAAGAGGACCTCGGCCTTGGCAGACTCGGAAACCTTAAAACCTTCACTTTCAAGGAACTCCAACAAGCCACGGACAACTTCAGCCCGAAAAACATACTCGGGTCAGGAGGATTTGGCAATGTTTATCGAGGAAAATTGCCAGATGGCACTTTTGTAGCCGTAAAAAGGCTAAAGGACTTGACAGGTACCACAGGAGAGTCTCAGTTCAGAACCGAACTAGAGATGATCAGTTTAGCTGTACATAGGAATTTGCTTCGTGTAATCGGCTTTTGTGCAACTCCTAATGAGAGGCTTCTTGTCTATCCTTACATGGCTAATGGGAGTGTGGCCTCAAGACTCAAAGGTTTGCATCAATTTTTTTTTATTTTTTTTTCAATTATTTTTGGTGGGATATGGTGAATTAACTTGATTCTTTATGTGTGTGTTTGATTATATGCAATTTACAGGAAAACCGAGTCTTGATTGGCAAACAAGGAAGCGAATAGCGATTGGTGCTGCAAGGGGACTTCTGTATCTGCACGAACAATGTGACCCGAAAATAATCCATAGAGATGTTAAGGCGGCCAATGTTTTGCTTGATGAGTTTTTAGAGGCTATTGTTGGTGATTTTGGGCTCGCGAAGCTATTGGACCACGCGGATTCCCATGTGACCACCGCCGTCCGTGGTACTGTGGGCCACATTGCGCCGGAATATCTCTCCACCGGACAGTCGTCCGAAAAGACTGACGTTTTTGGATTTGGGATTCTGTTATTGGAACTTATAACTGGAATGAGGGCGCTCGAGTTGGGGAAGGCGGTCAACCAGAAAGGAGCTGTGTTCGAATGGGTATGTTGTGTNTTATGTTTTGTGAAAAATGTTGCAATCTCGTCCCTTATGTATGCTCGAGGACATTTTTCTAACATTTTTGCAAACATCAGGGACGAAGTTGAAAAAAGCAATTCGTAGAGGACGGAAAAGTTAAGGTAGTGAAACATACAGGATTAAAAACATAATTTACTCAAAAAATATTTTGCAGTATTCCAAATCTATATTGACTATAGCCATGTGATTGCGAGGGGCATTTTGTAAATTAGTTGACATAATTTATGTTGTGAAATTTTTAGGTAAAGAAGATACAACAAGAGAAGAAAATCGAAGTAATTGTGGATCGAGAGTTGGGAATGAATTACGACGAGATTGATGTTAGTGAGATGCTGCAAGTAGCTATACTCTGCACCCAATACCTCCCGGCCCATCGGCCCAAAATGTGTGAGGTTGTGAGAATGTTGGAGGGAGATGGGCTTGCCGAGAAATGGGCCGCATCCCATAATTACATTAATGCCCCGGCAAAATTCTCGTGTAATAGTGATAGATCGCGCTCGAGTGAGGGCGATGGGTCAACCATGTTTGGCTTTGGCATGACCATGGATGATGATTATGATGCACATTGCATGGAGCTTTCGGGTCCAAGATGATATCATAATCTCTCTATGAAGGAAAAATAGGTCAAGAAGTTGAAGCTAAAAACTCACTTCTTTTTTAGTTATTAAAGGGAAATTATTTGAATTTGGTTTGTGTTTCAGATACATGTGAGTGAAAATAGGGTGTCTTGGATGTCGTCTTCTAGTCTTGTATACATATCTTTCATTTTATTTTATTAGTAAAGTGTATGTGCAATGCACTTGGTGTGGCGAATGTTTCTGGTCGAGTAAGTTTAGTAAGATAAATGAATTAATTTATTAAACATAGGAACAAAATAAAAGGTAAAACAAATAAATTCTGAATGTATTTTTTTTTTTTTTTTATAACGATGTCGTAATGCAAAAAGATTTAAATAGTATATTACAATTCCAACAAAAATATATGAAAAATGAGTCTCTAATAAAAACACTAAATAACTAAATAAGAACTTAATGTATATTATAGATGTATGAACACTTTTATTTATTTATGTTAGATTTAAGAGTGATTTTCTTTATAGATGCATGAACACTTTCATTTATTTATGTCAGATACAGGAGTAGAAAAATCATCTTATATTTCACTATTCTTTTGCAGCTGGACTTCAAATTGTATGAGACCCATCTCATACTAAGCCTACTGCTTGGCTGCTTGCGGTGTTGTTTACCATAGAAAGTACCAAGCGACTGCTTTAAGTAACATAGTAACAATGCCATAGGAAAAATAATTTTACGGGCAAGCTTTATTAAACAGCAGAAATTAATCGGATGTAACTAGGCCACTTGAACACTTAAATATGTGTGGTTGCCTGTATAAAAATAGGAGCAACTTTTAATTTATTATGAGCTCACACAATGGATTCAATAAGTTCTTGCCAATAACCACGTCCACTGCAATAGAAACTTGAACTAAAAGCCCACACAAAATGAGCGCCTAGGAAAAAAAGTCCATATGCAGNAGGGTTCCATACATTCGGAAAAATAACATTATGACTACCCAATTCTCAATAAGCCTATGGTTTTGCTGTTCACAGCCAAACAAATCAATCTAAAAGATCATTTAGTACAACAAAATGTGGGGTACATGATATCCTTGAGAGTGCATCTCATTATACTTGTATGTTGCAGACAGTCGATTAGTAAATCATCGTTTGACCTGCTCAAGTTCACATTATCTTGTCCGAGTCTTGACAAATTTGGTTCTTGAAGCCCTCTTCTCCATTTTTTCTCTCTTCTTCCTCGTCTTTTCATCTTCCTCGGCCCCCTGCACCACACACATAATCAGATGGTACGAGTATTTGCCCATCTCATCACAAGTATTACTCTTTTGGAGTTACTTACACAAAACAGCCACGAGATTTGGAAAATTACAAGATTCCATAGAAATTAAAAATTAGAACACCCATAAAATTTGACGTGTTTTTCATTTTTCCCCAGGGAAATACATCAACAATCCTCCCTTTACATCTACATAAATTTTATAGCTACTTGCTTAAAATACCCATATCATGTGCTTTTTTAATATTTTCAAACATATCAGGGAATTCCATATTTACAACAAAAACCTCAAGTGTATTTTCTGTGACCATCCCTTTCTTACACATTACAGAGGTAAATGACGAGGGTAGTGTACGAGAGTACCTCTGAACTATGTGACAAAAACCCTTTGACAAGCCCAAATAGTTGATAGGCAGCAAATCCTGGAATCTGGATATTATGTAAAAGAGTTCCAATCAAGTTAATTTGCCTTTGTAAGAGATTAACACACATAATACCTCCAGGAATATGCTTGAATGGATACAAGGATAGATGGAATTTTCATAATTATTATGTGTTTCTTGCTACCAAGGGCTTTCAACTGCTAAGCTATAAATGTGAAAAAATATCAAGCTTTAGCTGATGCAAAATATTTCACAGCAGGAATGTCAAGCAAGCTATAAGCTCAGGCTTGGTTTAATTGTCAAGACTCAAGAGGCAATAGCTTCCAAATATGGTGTGTGCAAATAACTGTAAAAAAATCTCTATGATAACTAAGTTAACCCAAAAAGCCTGATATCTTCAAAATCAATCAATGTCATTGGTCCACATACTCTTTGCATCATATCCAGATATATTCAAAATTTTGACATGATTCCGTTTTTGGAAAATGTAATTTAAAACATTGAATGGAGCAGGAAGCAGTAAAAAATGAGATATTAAGCCAGGGAAAAATGTTGAAGTAGAACTCTCTTCAGGATCAGAGAAATATCACCACGTAAGTTATAAACGGTGTTTTTTGAGAAAACTCATTGAAGCATAGTGTGTCCAATTATCATATTGTAAAATTCACTTTCCCTCATTTCATTAAGTGACTTGTGTGGAAGCAGTTGTGCAATTAAGATACCACTAACTTTTACTAAACGATCTACTAGGCCAATCAACAAGCATCTGAATAAATTCTTGCATGCCACGATCAAGGTGACATGTCATATAGAATGATAATAATATTATTACCAAAGATAAGGCTAGTAAATAACTATTTGGTCAACAATAAGAGCTCCTCAGTCATTCACCTTTTGGCTCGCTTTCAGCCCCAAATGTGAAAGTGACAAAAAAAGATTGAAATACAAAGAAATTTAAGGCCAACACCATCAACTGTACTAAAATATTGCATGAGATGTTCTCTTGTGTTTGCCTTTTCTGTCCATCTAAGCAGCAATGTCCAAACTTCTATTTTCACATTAAACAATACCCATATGGAGGTTAATGAATTAATGAAGTGAGAATCTTATTTTAATAAGTTTAACCATTTGCTCTTATTTACTCACGATAAAAATTATTGTTACACCTCCCACCCCAGTTTGACATTGAAGTTCCCAGAATCAGCGAAAACTGAAAAGTTAACCACATATAATATAAATCATTTCCCTTCAAAAATGTCATATAACTTTATCACTTTCTAAGACACATTTTATTTCACTTCCCAATCATCTGCAGATATCTAGAAGTTCCCCAGTTACCTCAGAAATAATTATATGCCAGAAATGCTGACAATCCCATAGTGACAGAAATAAAGCTCCTTATACTGACTCTTACTAAAGAAAAAAAAACGAAAAAGAATGAGTCCAAAAATAAGCAAAATTATGTGCATTACCTTTAAAATTCTAGCAATATACATGAACGTTCCATGGTTGTATCTAGGAAATAAAGCCCCAAACTAGCTTCAACAGATATACAATTTTCATTATAAACAAGAACTTCACTGCTTCAAGTCAAAAGTTACTTTATCATACTAATCATAGTTGAAGGCCCATCTTCTCCATTATTATTTTATTTTTCTTTTGGCATGGAAGGATAAAATACTCACCACCAAGTATATGTACCAGAACTTCTCAGAAATGATGGAACTGAGTTGGACAAACAATGTAATGTAGATCACATCATGCAGATATCTGCAAGAAAATGTAGAAATTAACAAATCATTACCTTTACAATCTGACACAAAACAGGAAACAGGTTCTAAGCACATACTATACCACCCTAAAACATAATATAAACATAATAGGAAAGAACATCCACAGTAAAACAAAATATGCACATCCACTGGAGACCAAAAACAAATTAAAAAACAGAGGAAAGAGAAACAGAAAATGACACTAATGCTGCAGGCAGTACACAGGTGTGCCGCAAGTAAAAGAGCAATCTTGCAGAAAAAGAAGCACTTAAATATTTCTCCTAGTACCATATGCACGACAATTCAATCTAAGAACAACTCACATACCCACAAATTCCACCAGTGCTCATATCAAATCCGCCATCAAGAAGCTCTCCATCATCAGTAAAAGTGGGCTTGGCCATGGAGTCAAGCTGTTGGTAAGGAATAAAGTAAGCCAACGAAGTTAAAATTAGGCCCACCAAATGCTTCCATGTGAAACTGGAGTAGAATACACCAATCCTTAGCAATAGATATATCGCCTGTCAAAAGCAAAAAAAAAACACAAAACTATTAGAGTTCATCCAATTGGGTGATATTCAATAAAAAATTAACCACAAAATTGAAAAACCATATGGAAAGATTTTTTCAATTACATTGGAGGCAATGATGAGACGGAGAAGAGTTTTCATATGGCGGGCATTTTCCTCTTTGCGCTTTTTCGCTCCTTGGTTCGCCATGGCTGGTAAAAGGTTTCGCCTCGGTCTGCTTTAGTTGTCAGTTAATGAAATATACGACAAACGATGAAGCAAACATAACTACTCACAATCATAAGAATATAAAGTTTTACAAATTACAAACACATCCTCTACTGTTTTGTTTCAAGAGGCAACTATTCATATCCCTTTTCTCTCTTTCCACCCAATTGATCTTTTCACAATCAATCGTTCGTCATTAGTAATGCCAATCAGTCCAGTCCGACCCCATGTACTCGGGTCTAAAACGGGCCAGAGCCAGCCTGGCTTGTTTTTCCATGGGCTTGGAAACCCTGATATAGGCCCGCCCGTTTTAACACAGGGAAAGGCATACTTTTTTCCTTCCCATTTTTTTTTTGCACCTTCTGTACACACACCACATACGCAGAGTACAAACCTAAGACCACCAGGTTCAGCAATCTATGAGACGGCCATACTTTTTCAAACAATAACGACCTCAATACCAGGTTCATCTCTAGTTTTGTAATATTTACTCTCGAGATATTACAATTTATCGTTTATGGCGGAAAGAAAAATTGGATTTCGGGACAACGAGAGTTTAATAGCAGGTACAGTCGGCGTCGGAAACTGACCTGAAGGTGGCCTGCGGTCTTCCGGCGATGAGGATGGCGAGGGTGGAGAGTATAGACGAGAAGACCAAAGATTGATCTGTGTAGTTGTAGACCCAAGTTTGGATGCGCTCTCAGTTTATTCCACTGAACAATATTATATTATAAAAATTTTATTTATTTTTTTTATGAAAAATTTATTTTTACAGTAAATGTACTAACTTTTAGGGTNTTTCCGAAACCCTAAAATTTTTAGGGTTTTAAAAAACGTATTTTGAAAATTTGTTTTTTATTTATATAATTTAATTAAAAAAAGAAAATCTTTTAATTAAAAAACGTATAATCGAAATACGTTTTTGTTGACTCAAAACGTTCATTAAAGAATGCGTTTTAATAAAACGCATAATTCGTTTTAATAAAAAAAAAAAAAGAAAACGAAAAAAAAAAATATGTTTTAAAAATAAATAGAAGTAAAACGTATAAAGAAAAGACGTTTTTAATATTACATATAAAAAAAAAATTTCTCTTCTCCATTTCACTTGCACACAGAGAGACGAGAGAGCAGACAGCGATCCCCCCCGATTTCAAACCTTCGGGAAAAAAAAAACGCGATCCCATTTCCATCCCGGCGGGAACCGACAACATCGACACGAGCAACATTTCCGGTTAATTCATTCGCACGAGGTATTTTAGCTTATCTCAACTTTTAACATCCTTTGTAGTTGTTTGGAGATTGAAAATTGTTATAGTATGTTTGAATGTGGTGGTGTTTGAAGATTGGGAATTGTCCATTGTTTTTCGATTATGTGTGTATGTTGAATTGGAGATTGAAATTTTGTTTTTCGAAATTAGAGTTAGAATTAGGGCTTTCAATTTATTCGAAATATAGATGAATTGTATGTTATTGTTGGATTAGTGTATTAGGGTTTTGGACGATCATTTGATAGGGAATATTTATTTTGATTTTTTCGTTGGAGTAAAAAAATGGCTTTTAAATTTAGAATGATAAAAAAATAATTGAATTTTTTGGGTGTTGGATTAGACATTATGTGTTGTTGTAATTAGGAAGAATTGAAAGTTTTTTTTTTTTGCAACAGGCATAAATGGCGTACTGTGGTCCGTATTTTGTTAAATTGTATTGGCGATGTGCGAAGGAACAATTAAGAGATTTTGTTTCATTTATAGATCGTCCGGATGGTTCATTTGTTATTACGGGGAGGATATCATATGAACAATTGGTACAGATGATTAATGAAAATTGTCAGTTTGGAGAAGGTTGGAGAATTCAAGAGATTACTTTAATGTTTCGTCAACCCGATGGTTCGTGGAATGCCGGAAGACTCGATAACGATAGTGCTCTTCATTGGATTTATTTCTTTCCTTCTATGTCCGTTGTGTAATTGCATTTATCGTTGGAGGCAATTACACCGGTTACACAGTTTGAGGATTTACTCCTTATTACGGGGGAGTGGATGATGTTGAGGGCACGTCGACTTCTCATCTATGTAATTTTGGAGAAAGTACAAGCTCACCAATGAGAGAATGGGCAAATGAGGACGGGGAAGAAAATGACGAAGATTTCATTCTCGGTGAAGATGATTTCATAGACGAGACCTCAGAAACCGAATTAGATAGATCGGTAAATGAGGAGAGTGAAACCGAGTTCATTGAAGAAGAACACCCTGTTCCTAGTGGTGGTCGACATGTATACCGCGAGATGGGTGAACGGGAGCCGATCTAGGATAGATGAGGACGAGTATGCTATTCCACGTTGGAATGGCGACATTGAGACCATACGTTTGGGTATAGTTTTTAGGAGCAAGCAAGAAGCCCAAATGGCTTGGAACGTCGATAGGTTGCAGTAGATTCGGACAAATGATTCAAATCAAAAGTCATACAAAGTGGTATGCAGATCTAGTGAAGATCCGCCTTGTGTGCGGAAGGCTCGGGTGACTAAGTCCAGACGAGTTCATGAATTGTGGGAACTAACTGAATGGACTGATAGACACACTTGTATGCAACGGGTCGAGAGAAATGACCACAGAAATGTAACCGCCCAAATGATTTCAAATCTCATTCGTAATAAGATTCGAAAGAAAGTGGAGTACCATGTCGGCATGATCTATGCTGATGTGAAACAGTACTGGAAAGTGGATGTCAGCTACAAGAAGGCATGGCACGGAAGGAGAAAAGCCATCGAGAGTGTGTATGGCACTTGGGAATCGAACTTCGCAGAACTCCCTCAGTAAGTAAAAATTAATTACAAATATATGTGTTGTTTGTCTGTCACTATGTTTATCTATTTATTATGAAACTGTTTTGTAATGTGCAGGTATTTTGCCGCGCTTCAAGGAACGAATCCCTCCACAGTTGTAGAGTGGGAATGGCAGGGTGGAGAATGGCGCGACACCTTCGAGACAGACAATTCAAATTTGTATTCTGGGCGTTTGGTCCCGCCATTCAGACTTTCCAAATGTGTCTGCCGATTATTAGCGTCGATGGCACACATTTGCGTGGATTGTACAAGGAAAAATTGCTTGTGGCCACGGCACAGACTGCGAATAAGCGGCTATTGCCAATCGCGTATGCGCTTGTCGATGAAGAAAGCACGGACAGTTGGTCATTTTTCCTTAGGAATCTGCGGCAATATGTAGTCTTCCAGAGACAGCTCTGCGTTCTTTCTGACAGGGATGCGGGCTTACTCAGTGCCATTGAATCATTAGCAGATTGGCAAGAACCCGCTGCGTATCACCGAATTTGCAACCGAGAATCATTAGAAGAAGAAGAAGAAGAATCTGCCACGCCTAACGCATCGTCTTCTTCACGACGACCACCACGTCGGATCAGCAACCGAGAGCGCCATCCTACGAATCGATACACTCCTAATTAGTTTGTGTTGTATTCGAGGAATTTTGTGGACATATTTTTTTTTGTTTTTGGTGGATTATGTGTAATGATATTTGGACATCTTTGTATTTTGAATAAATTATTGTGGTTGATTTTTCTTTCTTTCACGAATGGATTGATATGAGTTTGTCGAATTAATATTTGGTTGTGGAATCGACCTCGATTAACAGGTGTGTTTTTTTATTTTTTCTGCACAGGTACTGTCTCTGCACAGTAAAACGTATTTTCCGAATACATTTTTTTTTCAAAAAAAAAAGCATATTTTGAAAATACGTTTTAATTTGGCGGAAAAATTAGGGCAAAATAAATTTGGGGAAAAAATTAGGGCAAAATCAATATGGGCCAAAATTAAGGAAAAAATGTATTTTCAAATACGTTTTATGTTTTGAAAAATTATTTTCTGCAAAAAAAATTATTTTTATGAATTGTAAAATTATTTTTATTTATAAAACGTATTTCAAGAAACCGTTTTATAATTAAAACATAATTGCAAAATTAATTTTAATTATAAAACATATTACAATAATACGCTTTTTTTGTTACTCTAAAACGTATTTTGGTTTTACGTTTTCATATATTTCAATTTAGTTAATTACGTTAATTATGTTAATTAATTAAATTAAACTAAACCGTATTCTTGGAATACGTTTTATTATTGAAAACGTATTACACGAATACGTTTTACAATAAAAAATGTATTCACAGAATACGTGGTTTTTATATTGGTCCACACCATTTTTTTTTTTATTTTTTATTTATTTTTGTCCACTTGTTTTTTTTTTATTTAAATAAATTTTCCTAACTTTTACTGCTTATTTGTTGCTTATTTTTATCATGAATTTTGAAATTGCATTATTTTTTGTTATGACTAGTTTATTAATGGTTTATATATATATATTAGATAATAAACATATAACTGAAAATTTTCTCTTTTTTCTTTTCTTCGATTGGTCAGAAACAGGCGACCCACGGCTTGGATGACTTCGGCACGAGTCACAGGCTCGATCGATTGGCAGACCCATTGGCGGTAAGGTGACCCTAGGCCCCAACGAGCAACCACCAAAACGAGAAGGCGCGCTGGCCCTCCAACGACCTGAGATAGCGGTTCGCCGCCCCGAGACCCGACGGTTGGAGCTGGAGTCTGTGTTATGAAAAATGCAAGCGTCCGATCGGAGGGGAGTGTTTGACTTGGGTTGAATTTGGATTCTCGGGTTGAATAAGGCTGATTTTTTGGAGTAGATGAATCGAATCAGTTTGGAGTGGATTGTTCTAATCGCATCTGTGCAATGCTTATTTGATGTTTATGTATAGTTTATGTTTGGCATATTAGCAATTTTTTTGTAGTTATGTCGTGTGTTTACGTTTTAATTGTCATGATACATTTTGTAAATGAATGTTTGGTTTTTGTCTGTATAAGAGTATTGATTTATAATGAAAGAGATTAAACCAAACATCAACCTCTCTAGTGATGTTGTCCAATTGTTGCTCATGATGTGCATGTGAAATAGAACATTTGAGCTGGTAAAGTTATATAAATAAAAACGCAATATATACTGAAGATATACTGACTGTAAACACAACATAAATTGAAATTATGCTGATGCCCCCTTTGTACAAGATTATGATGCTCGTCGTTAAGCTTTGACCTCTTTTTTATAAAGTTTCCGACCTGGTCATTTTACCATTGTATATTACGAAGACATAAATTGTATATATCTACTTATATGTTACAGAGACGCAAAAATGTATATTTTTTTTCTTGACACGATAGAGATTTTTATATAATTGAAAACCACACAAAGTGCGAAGAGAAAACAGCCAAAAGCTTAAAGATACAACCAAAGGCTGAAAATAGGGGGAGGACAGATCCAAAGATCGCCTAGAGCCTAACCTAGTGACGCTAGAAGAACACACTCACAACAACACAAAACAGAAAACCACTAACTCCCAAACAGGAGACTAAAACGATCCCCACTGGATAATACCCGCTCACACTCGGGTGCCTTTTGGTCAACGACCCAAACTAAACAAAGAGACATAAACAAACAGCGAAACCAAAAACCACACAAAACAACTAAATAAACAAATGAGACTTTTCACCGCGGGAAAACCGAGCCGAACCAAAGGGCAACCGATCGACCCAAATGAAGAGTTCGCAGTCCAAGAAATCGCCCCTGAAACTGCCGAACTGCCTAACGAAGAACGAAATTCGAACTCCGAAACTCATCTGGAGGCCGACCACCCCACAGCCGGAGAAACGCCGACAATGGCCCCACACAACCGGTGCCCCGATCTGGCTAACACCACTAGCGAAAATCGGGAGCACCAGCCCCCCCTTCCCCCCATAACCAGACACAAAGTACGAGGGAGAAGGGCTGGAAACGGTGTCTCAGCCGCAGACAATAACGACACAGAGGCCGCAAGACTCTCGAGCCATTCCCAACCCATCCCCTGAACCACACCACCCCACCAGCACCGCAGCACCACGGAGGCCGTCGAACATAGCCACATCCGGTTCTTGGCGGAAAGGACGGAAACTGGCCACGAAGGTCCAAAAACCATCACCGGCGCTAGGGACGTGAGAAGACGTAGGGCGGCCGAGCGGCCACTGTGGGGAGGACCACCGACAAAGACCCAGCGCCGCTGTGGAAGGCGATTGGAAGGAGACGGCAGATCTGCAAGCAAGAGAGAAAGGGGGCGACGAGAGGATTAAGGTTGAAGAGAGGACTCTTACAGGTTATAAACCAAACATAAACTGAATTTTGGTCGAGCAAAAACAAAAAAAAAAAAATGCAATCTAGTATGTATGATTTTTTATTTTTTTTTACATCATGAGAGTGTTATAATATATTCTTCAAATCAATGTTGTACAAATTGTAGGTAGACAATTACGTAAAAAATATAAACTAAAAGTATAAACAAAATCCGAACATCACAATTGTGGTTAGATAATGTTATGCAAATAAAAATGTAACATACACTGAACATATAATGAGTATAAACACAACATATACTGAAATATTCTTTAGCTAGTAAAATTATCGGCCATCACTATTCTCTCTTTGATTTTCTCGCAAACCCCAGGATCATTATTATTACTGCAAACCCCACTCGTCCTTCTCTCCATATCCCCGCCAACCATTAGTCCTCTTGAGTATTTAATGGTGGGCCCACTGTCAAAACCAGTTTTGTATGCAATCCCACTGCCACGCATTATGCTACAATGGTCGTAATTCACTGAGCCCGAACCCAGGACATCGGGGTTTGTGGACCGGTTGTCCATGCCGATATTCAACGATTGTTGTTTTCCTTCTTCAACGAGTTTGCTTCAGTCTTCTCGATTTCAAAATTCAAAAATGTTGATTTTAGGTATCTACTAAACCCGTGATTGTCTAATTAGTTTATCATGTAATACAATTTTTTTTAGTTAACGAAAGAATCCCGTCAGTTACGAGATTCTTGGCATTGTAACCCGTTACTTTTTTGGCCGTTTCTAATATATAATAGTTATCTATATAATTATGTTAAGTTAGGTATACTTGAAAATAAGTTTCATTTTTGTATTTATGCAATATTTTGTGAATCACTAATGCATGCATGTAAGCCACAAACACATAAATTCGGGTCATGTAACTTATGTTGTGTTATCCCTAACAGTGAGCACCTATAAGTTGCTATGAACGAATCAAGAGCGACAACAATTGTGTATAGAAGCCTTAATTCTAGCAATTAACATATAATTCCTAATTTAGGTGATTGATCTAAATTCTAAAAATATGAAGCCTTAATTCTAGCAATTAACATCCAATTCCTAATTACATTATTTTGTTCTCATGTTTTCTTTAAAATATTAATATTATTATCTGGACTTAGGTTTGTGGATTTATTATAAGTTGAGATAGTTTTATTTTGTAGGTAGTTAGAATAAATAAAAAATAATGCATTTATTATTGATTTCTAGGCCCCGACTAGACGTCGCCTAGACCTTAGGCGCTGGTCGAGCGTCTAGCGACTTTTAGAACACTGATTTTATCAAACACCTTTACCATATAAGCTAGTTTTTCAACCACAAGTCATAAACTATCAGCTATAAGCTCAAAATTCAAGTTGGCTTAATAGTTAGGTTTACCAATCCTAGCCTAGTACTCTGCACCAAAGTCTCCAAGGTCACCCCAAAATGTCTCCTCTAAATATATCCTGAAACACACCGATCAAAAGAAAAATATTCCAGGCCAAAAATATCCTTCAGCTCTCTGCAAAGCCAAAAAACAAAAAAATATAAGAGTTCAAAAAGTGTCCATCCTTATTCCCAGCAGCCAAGAGTCCTAGTCAAAATTTCTTGCTCCTTTTAGAGCACCAGCAATGCATTGAGTCTAACTTTACGTATCTGACATATAAATGGTCTTAAGTCCTCAATGACATGGACAAACTCAATAAAAAAACCCAAAAGCTATCCAGTGTAAAAATATAATACCAGGTCTAGAATACCTGTCAATCAATAAAAATACTCTAATATATTTTCTCTATTACAAAAATTAAATTATGAATAAATATTGATTGTTCAAGTTTGTACTCAGAGTCCAAAATAGACTCAAGAGTGAACTTTGTTTCATTTTTTTATTGTCACATAAGTTAGACCATATTTACTTTAATTGCATTGAAAATCATTTTTTTATAGACTAAGTCTATTTTTTACATGACATATGATATTTTTTTAAGAGATCCAAAACATTGTGGGTGTTTTTAGGTGAAATCTTCGGCCAAACAATAAATAGTGGCTTTTGTTATCTTATTGATATTTTGTCACCTCATTAATATGCATATTCCAAATAACGTGCTAAACTATAAAATAATAACAAAATCAACATATTGTTGCAAACTTTAGCATGTTATCAAAGAGATTGAATAAACCCGGCCACTCCTCTGTAAATTTTATTTTTCCAATGAAGATTTAGTAAGAAAATGTTAATTCAGGTCGACTGTCAGCTCTTTGCAAATTGTAATTGAAAAAACTGAATTGCTAGATACCGCACCTTTTTACTACGTACCGCACACCTACATATCTCTTTTGCCCT
>BKCP01002224.1:843979-882229 GCA_008636005.1 Striga asiatica
ATTAAGAAATTCATATATTTATATATGAAATTTATTATTGAAAATATAAGTAATTAAAATATTTTAATATATGTTGTTGCGTTTTTTATTTTTTATTTAATTATAAAATGAAAATATATTAATTATATTAATATATTTTATATTTATGTAAATAATAAATAATCAAAATATATTCATATATATTATTTTTGCCTTTTTTTTATTTTAATATTTTTATTTAATTAGAAAAAGTAAAAATAATATAAATATATTTAAATAATTTCATATATATTATTATATATATTAAACGTAAAAATATATTAAAAATATATTATTAAGAAAAAAGATATTAATAATAAAAATATATGTATGTATATATTATTAATTAAAATATATTAATAGTTGAAATTAATAAATAGTTATGTTGATATAAATTAATCAAATTAATATATATTTTATACTAATATATATTACTAAATTCATTATATTATATTATATATATTCAAAAATTAAAAATATAATTTTATGATCAATTAATATAATTTATAATATTATTTATAATTTTATGATCAATTAATAATTTTATACTAATGAATTAAAAAACTTTGTTTACTAATTAATAGGAGCGGGATGAGCATGTTGCCGAGTTTGAGGGTTCTGGACCCCAACACACGTATAGCCACTGTGTGGATGCTGCCGCTCGGCGGGAGATGGAGGAGAGGCGCCGTGAGGCTCTCCTGGTACAGCTTGGGCAGACTGGCGATTTGAGACCTCCCGTTCGTACGATACAGAGTGGTCAGCAGTCCGAGCCACTCATTCCTGCCACTTTGGGACGTCCCCCTCTGATACAGAGTGGTCAGCAGTCCGGCTCAGTCATGGCTGACAGTTCGGGAGGTCTCGTTAGTCCGATACAGAGTGGTCAGCAGTCCGGGCCACTCATACTTGCCAGTCCGGGCCCTCTGATACAGAGTGGTCAGCATTCCGTCTCACTCATGTCTGGCTGTTCGGGACGTCCCCCTCGGATACGTATCACTCGGTCGCAGGGTTATTCTTCTGAGTCGGCAGTCAGAACTCCGGCGAATGATGATGATGATGGTGATGGTGATGACGAGACATATGACTCCGACTCTGCGGCAGCTGAGCAGAAAATTGTATCTCCTGACCCACAGGCACAACCAGAGCGACCACAGGGTCCTGCACCTGCAGCCGGTGCAGGTAAAAGACTCGGTCGAGTTAATCCTCCACGACAGGATGGGGGTCGTTTTGCAGGCGCTGGATCTTCCTCAGGTAAATGATTTACGTATTTATTGTTGTTTACCATTTTTTATTAAATAATTGATACGGCCAGTCACAATATGTCGTATATATATTGATTGTTCTATTCTAATACATGTGCGAGTAGCAAACGGCCGAAGAATGACCCCTGGATCGTTACAGCCCCAGTGCCCGGTGGCCCCGTTGACGGGAGTGTTATCCCTAGTTTTGTAGGGCACGTAGCCTCCCATATGTGGACTGGAGAGCTCAGAGGCATGCTGAAATGCCAAAACAGGTAGGGAGCGCATGGTGAATTGAGGGGCTGGCTCGGAACGATGGTCTAGGATGCGCGTGATATGATCGTTCAGACCGGGTTGTCACATTTGGCGTCCAGCATGCATACTCACATCGACACTCCATTTATTTCTATATTTGTGGAGCGGTGGCAGCCGGATACCAACTCGTTTCACCTGCCTTTTGGTGAAATGAGTATCATGCTGCACGACGTGAGGGCCATTTTGGGGTTTCTGTGGATGCAACGGTTGTGAGTGGGGACCCCGACGACCTAACCTGCTAAGCGAACTGCATGGAGATCCTGGGGGTGGACCAGAGTGATCTAATGACGCGTCTTTGGGACAAGGGGTCGGTGACAAATCAAGCCGTTTTTGATGCATTGATAAAGAATGGTGCAGCTCGGTCGGCTGAGCATGTGGCTATTGGCTGGTTGTGAGTGTTGCTCGCTACCACCTTGTTTGTGGACAAGAGTGGTAATAGGGTCAGTCCCAAACTCCTGCACGAGATGATGGACAAGGTGCGGGAAGTTGGGACTTACTCCTGGGGCTCGGCTACGCTGGCATACTTGTACAGACAGTTAGGTATTGCCAGCAGGGAGGACTCACAGGGAGTGTCTGGCTGCTTGACTCTCATGCAGTCTTGGATATACGAGTACTTCCCCACCTTCCAACCCCAGCGAGCACGTATGACCCCCGAGCCTGGCTGTGTCGCCCGATCAGCCTTGTGGAGCGTGGCGGTGACGGAGAGGTCATATGCGCGCCTCAAAGCTTTCCGTAGGCAGCTTGACATTCTCACCGCCACCGCGGTGCGTTAAGTTATTTTATTTACATTTAGTTGAAAGTTATTTGAAATAATCGAATTGTTTCAATAAATGTTTTTATACAATTGTGAACAGGTGAACTGGCTGCGCTACGACCGCCGGCCACATGACATTGAGCCTAGGACACTTTATTTTGGATGCCTTAGGTACCGGGATATTGTGGAGCCGTACATGACTCTGCGCTAGTTGCGTCAGTTGGGCTACATGCAGAATGTCCCTCCCCACATAGATCGTCCGCTCAAGGCAGTCCGTGCCTGGAACTCTAGGTTGTACAGGGTTGAGCATACTGATATTACTGCAGTGGATCACTGGGACTAGTTCCCGCAGCTGCATTCTGTAAACTTGACTCATTGTACTCCGACCAACGCAGATGATCCAGGGGAGGCCCATGAGCAGTACCAGCAATGGTATGATCAGTTTTCTCATCCTAGACTCTTGCCTGACAGTCTGCCGGAAGACGATGCCGTCCCTTCGCGCGCCAACACCGATTATGTAAGTCGTTTACGAAATTTTAGTTATTGTGCTTTCATTAAAATAATAAGTCGTTTTTTAATATATATGTGATAATATTTTTACTTCTGCTTTTATGTGTAGTGGGTGAATCGGTTATTCTCCGCATCATCAGACCTCCTGCGGTATTGCAAGATTGTTGATCCTGCTGTGGCGGCGCGTCATGCAGATACGCTGCCCTAATTAAGGCGGATTGGGAAAGGGCGCAGCGTTGATGTAATAAATGTTTTTTTTAATATTTTATTTTAGATTTTGTTGTACGATTGAATGTTATTTGAATTGTTTATTTTTTTTTTATTTTACTTATTGTTACTTCATTTTATTTTCATCTATTTTCAAATGTTATATCACATTCCAACCCAAAAATTCCATAATATCACGTGAAACAGTAAACACGGCCAAATATCACAATATATCGCTCATAATTCAGATTAATATAATGAATGTCATCAATCGCAACAAACATAAGTCGAATATCATAATATATCAAACTCCAGGTCCTCTACGAATATGCCGCCAATACTCGATCCTTGTCTGATACTGATCATCCCATCCTGCAACCGTCACATCTCGGAATGTCCGCCAAAGGTTACACATAGGCGGTAATAGACAATCAAATAACTGATTCAGACGAATGAAGTGTTTGTAAGAACCAAGATGAACTATGGCGATCTCGCGGTCAAGTCTTGTAGCCGTGGATGGTGCGCGCAGTGGCAAAAATGTCATACTATTGAATTCGATATCGTCATTTCTGTCACCACTACCTAACAACACGACAACTACATTAAATAGTATAGCAATAGCAAAAAAATCGCCTACAACTTCCATCCAATGCTCCTCGCCACAAGGCCCCCCGTCCCATCTTATCCGATCGAGTGCTCTGTCGATTTCATGGTAAAACATAGGATCGTACAACTGTCTGTTGCCTACAATCTCATTTGCAATGTTCCTTCTTACCACTGGCCACCTCCTCTGGTTCCTATACATGTAACTCGCAACCACCCGAAATCCGCAGTTCCCATCCGGCGTCACATCCAGATAGCTCTCTACGTAAGGGTGAATTACGTAGGGAATTCTCCAATAATGCGGATATTCGTAGAAGATCGTCGAGAAAGTATCTGTAATATCATAATAATTTCACGTCACAAATTAGATAATCGAACTTACAAACATAATTATTTATCGTTCAGATAAACAAATAAATAAGAAAAAAAAATCACCTGTCGGCTCATCTGAATGTTGAGAAGACGAGCTTGTCGGTGCACATGAAGAACTGTTGTTACGCCCCACCAGACGACCTCTTTCCCTGTAATCCCATACCGATGGAGCACACGAAGAAGTGCTTTTACGCCTCACCCGGCGACCTGTTTTGGTGTACTCCGATTGCGATGGAGCACACGAGGAAGTGCTTTTACGGCGTCTTTGACTGTACTCCCATTTCGATAAATCACGCTTTGTCGAATTGGGCTTCTTGGGCGGACCTCTCGGATTATCCTTCACTGCAGGTTCTTTGTAACCTTGTTGGTCGGGGTGAAGTTGAGAGTCGATGAACTGATTCACGTACCGCAGCGTCGCGGGATCGGCCGCTTCAAGCTCCGCGGCAAGCCGATAAAAATAGTCACGATCAGTCCATCCGCTCGCCGATGCACTCTGTTGACCTGTCTGCAAAAATAATTTAGAAAATTAAACAACACACTCTATATTCTGTACATAGTGTTAGGATAAGTTCTATAAATTAATCAATCTCGTAATTGTACCTGGGTCCGTCAGCTCTAGTGTGCACCAGAACCTGTGGATGAATTGGATAGTAATTTTCATATCTATAGTGAGTGCCTTCCTTAGCTCACAGGCACAAGGAAGTCCATGAGTGTACCAGAGTACACATCTGCAGCGATCGGCAACTTCATCACTCAACTCTCGCATCCTCTTAAGCTCATAATTCAATAAATCCATACAGTAATGCGAGACCCACAATCTCAATGGCGCGAAAATGGGTTCCTTGTAACCCGTATGCATGTTAAGTCTCCAAGACTCCAGCGTGATCCTGGTAATACATTACATAACATTAGAACCAAATAAATAACGTAATAATAACACAGTAAATATGTATAACCTAAAAAATATACCTGACTTGAGTAATTTGAGACTCAACCTCCTTGTGAATCATCTCCCACACCGTGTCGAGCGAACAGGTCGACTGTTCAACCACCGCTTCAACGTAGCGTGGGCACTCTCCACCCTACACGACGTTGTGTTGCCGAAATGTAAAAAAGTGTTCGTCCACACTTTCACAAACTTCTCCTTGCGGACTAACCATGTCTGCTCCAAATAGCGTAGCACCTCAGTAAATTGTACGTATGTAGCCTTCAAATCATCTATGGCAGTTTGGTATTTCTCCAACGTGCTCGCCTCGACAACCTTCTTCCACTTGCCGTGCATGAACTTCTGAGTGAAGAGCTTATTATTTTTTGCTAGTCGATACACCCTGTCTTCCACATCCTTGTTGATGTGCCACGTGCAAAATAAGTGGACCGACTGAGAGAAATTCATCTGAATAGGAGTAATCAAACCCAACTCCCTGTTAGTGACAATGGCTGTAGAATGTACATCAGGAGGTAACAGAAGTCTCAACTGCTGTAGGACCCAGTTATAGTTGTACTCGGTCTCGTCCTTGATAATTGCATAGGCAATTAAGAAGTTCTTGTTGCACGGCGTCATTCCAATCATTTCCACCAATGACATCTTGTACCTGTAAAAATGAAAGCAACATAGAAGCAAAAAACGTATTCAAACATACTAATTATTATTCACATTAAATTGGTATTTATAAAGTAACATAACATACCTGTTGGTTTTGTACGTGGAGTCTATACCGACATACCAGTAATATGTCCGGAACGGACTGACTGATTGAGGATGCAACATGAAGACACATGTCAACGCCTGTGTGTCTGGATCAACATCTACGTAATGTATATAGTTGTTGGCCTTAGCCAAATTAAGAAGTTGGTCAGCCACATCTCTACCCTGCAAATTATCTTTCCGCACTTTATATCTATAGTTGTACACTTGTTTACAAGTAGCGTTGTCTACAGGGTTTTGCTCCTGAATCACAACCTAAATTGCTGCTGGTCTTGCCTGAGCAGAAGTCATATCACGGACAATCTTTTTGGACGGATCGCTAAGCCCGCTCATCTGTCGATGACCCTCGGGATTAACAGCCAATGCATGATTATGCTTTCCCTTCTCATCATCTAAAGGAACCGAGATATACCATCTTTTTGATTGAGAATCAAATTTGACTCTTAACTGAAAAAGGCAGTTGGTCGATTTAGTTTTCGATTTTCTCATAATAGCATTAACTACCTTTCCTACACGGCTTCTGTAACGTTCCCCCGATCACACCTCAACAACCTATTCTTTCCTTCTTTTTCGTGTCTCGAGATGACCAATGAGAAACCCCATATGATTGCAATATCTTTTGTCCATTCAATAGTTTCGTCAATACTATCAAATAGATTAGTTGTTGTGAAACAAGGTCGGTAATCAAGACCGTCTCCTCCAAAATCTTCGACCGGCGTCTGCAATATATTACGATGTATGTTAATAATTTTACAAAATAATCAATTATAACTTTTAGCATAATATCAATAAATTTTATTTTTTAAGATAATCAATTCTAATTAAGATGTTATTATAATAATTAATACAATAATACTAGTAAACTATACTAATTACTATGTTAGTAGAATAAAAAAAATATATTTGTAATTAGTATAATCATAATGAATTATATTACTTATAAAAAATTATATTAGTTATATTAGTATAATTATATTATATATTAGTAATTACTATTATAAGTTATAATAATCATACGAATTACTATTATAAAATATATAATATATACTAACTTAATAATTTATACTAATATAAGTTTTTGTATTATAATTTATAGTAATTACACTAATTACTAATATAATTTTTTATACACTAATATATACTAATATAGTAATTAGTATAAATACTAGTACAATTCTAACTATTATATTACTATAAAAATATTGTATTAATAATTACTATAATTATTATAAATTATATAACTCTATAATTATTGTTCTGACATGAGTAGTAATCAATAGAAAGAGCTAGAGGTTCTGAAAGAAAGAGAAAGTCATGCTTAGATTCACTCTGGACTACAAATACACATTTGATTTCTCATTAGAAAGGGGTAAAATTTATCAGAAGACAGTGAAACTTGATGTCAAAATTAGTTAGATAAGTCGAGCGAGGGCGTAGAAGGAACCGCAAACTAGATTTTTCTCTATATATTTATTTTATTTTATTTTATTTATTTTTTTTTTTTTTTTATGTGGAAGATGATGTTGAATGTTCAATGAAGGAGGGGGTGGGGTGGGGGACGTCAGTTTTTATAAATTTCAGATTTTTTTTAAAGGACAAAAGTGTCAATGTGCGGTATTTAACAAAATAGGTGCAGTATTTAGCAATACCTTTGAAAAAATTGTAATAATTCCAATTAAACGGATCATTTTGTTAATATCAATCTCTACAAAATTGACAAGCTTCTAGCGTTTTTCCTCTTTAAAATTGGCGGCTCCGCATGTGTTCTCCACGCCATTTTTGTTGCTGCCATTCACTCGGCCAACAAATTCCCATGCCAACTTGTCAACTTGAGAACCCTAATTTAGCATATCAACAACGTTAACCAGATGAGGAGAAATTTATAGTTTCAAGAATTCGGAGTTCAAATTTTGTAATTGACGTACGCAGAACGTCCAATTTTGTTACAAATGGGTTCTTTTCCGCGTAGGTTCTTGTGGGCTGGTTATCCCCCGGTAATTCATCTGCCTTTGTACGGTTTTTGAATTCAGTTACATATGGTTTTCGCTTCCTGATCGTCTATGTACAGCTCAGGCATATTCATTTATCACATTTATGGATTAGAGAATAAGTGAAGTACTGTTTTTGTTTTTTATGTGTGTGCAAATTACTAGGTAGTGGTTCGCTTTTGATTGGTTATTCTGTCCTCTTCTTCTCATAATTTTGTATTTTGATGTAAATTAGCTTGTGATATGTCTTTCATTTTATTAACTATATTACTATTTCCCTAATCTACAGTTGCAGAGCATGAACGTTGCACATTCTGGAATTGTTGAAGGTCCTTTTAAACCCTCACTGTGTGTTTAATTGTATTTGAAATATATATATCTGAGTACTTGTAACTAAAAAAGTGTGAAATATAAAAGTATCCATGAATCTTGTGCATTTTCTAATAAGTAATTGAAACGTAGTAAGACGCTTATTCAGCCTTCTGATTCCTCATATTTAGTGTCAATCGTGGCCTGTTGGATTTTCTTGTTGGGATGTGCTCTATGCTTATGCGTGTGCATGTGTGCGTACACCCGTTCGATTTTGCCCTTCTTTTTGTTTTGTATATGTATATATACTTTTGGAATCATAGGGATTGAGAAAAATATTAGACGTAAATTTAGCTCTGTTATCACTACGGAACAAAAAACGCTGAAATTGGAAGAGGAAGGAAACCACGAAGTAGAGGATGAAATTGCCAAGATTCGGCACGCATTTAATTTTTTGAAGGAGAGGTTTCTCAAAACACCAGACACATTGCACGGGATTCCCAAAATAGATCCTAAAGGTGAAGATCATTCAAGCTCTGTTTAATTTTGTTCTAAAAGTCCATTCCAGCTATCGGTGATAATTGTTATTTATTCGTTATAGGCATATATGTGAATAAGAACTTGAGATTGGACAATATACAAGTGTACGGATTTGACTATGACTACACATTGGCACACTACTCTGCCGATTTGCAAAGCTTAATATATGATCTGGCCAAAGAGTATTTGGTTAATGAGGTATGTGAACAATGTTATGTGGAGAAAATTTTAGTGTGTTGATAGATTCAAATAATATTTTTTACTATTATTTTTTTTTTCTTTTTGTGGGCCTTTCAGCTTAGATATCCCGATAGTTGCGTGGAATTTAAGTACGATAATTCATTTCCAATTAGAGGTTTGTATTATGACAAGTTAAAAGGATGTCTATTGAAGCTGGATTTCTTTGGATCAATTGAGCCTGATGGATGCTATTTTGGAAGGCGAAAGGTATATGCATCTCTCTCTCCTTTTTCTTTTTTTTTAATATTTTATAATATTTTACTATGGGTTCTTATATTTCTTTTCTCTTTATCTGCCGAAGATTTTCAGGAATGATAGCTTTACAACGTTAGGGAAAAATAAGAGTTACTAGTAGATGAATGAATGATTATATTCTCAGAGAGCTATACATTAAGTATACTACAAGAAGGAGCAAAATGGTATATTATCTGGTACTAACATATAATTAATACCATACTATATACTTGAATTTGTGGAAGATTACTCAAGATAATATGACGGAGTGAACAGTTTATGCAGTTTCTTGCCTCAAAAGATCTGTCTATAATACTAATAATAATTAAAGACAAAAAGAACTTAAATGAAAATGATTCTATGTCTTGTCATATTATTCTAGAAACTGGGAAGATTCTGACTGCAAAAACTCAGAATTTAACAGTGCGGTGGTTAATCGTTGGTACCACATTGAATGGTGAAGTTAAATGCCACGGTAGTAAGTGTGCTCGATTAAAGGTGCTTACCAGTACTAATAATTTCTTATGAAAATGCAGCTCAGTCGATCAGAAATCAACGACTTGTATGGCACACGGCATATTGGTCGTGATCAAGCTCGAGGGCTAGTGGGTTTGATGGATTTCTTTTGCTTCAGTGAGGTTTGTTCAATTCAGAACATAACGCTTACAGTTCTATCTTTCCTGTGTCGTTTCTACATTATTATTATTTGAATGTTTCATAGTATTGTGGCCTAGTTTATCATGAAGGGCTGCTTAAACTTACACATTTGGGAATTATTACATACTACAATAAGTTCTCGTATATTTCATAAGCATCCATATACAGGATTTATTATTATTGGCTCGACCTTCTTTATTGATCTTGCGAAAGAGTTTTTCTATGTTTTTTGATGCTGCAATAGCTGCCAAGTACACAATTCCTATTTGCATGTTTGCGCTAAATGTTTAGGTTAAACTCTGTTGAGTATATTGGTCATGAAACTTGCCGCAAGTTGTCAGAGTTAAATATTCTACTTTCTTTCTTAGAATACATTTCTGACATGTTTTCGGACACCTTTGAGTAGGCTTCATACGATTCTAGTAAAATTAATGGTTAAAATTGTTATGTAGGTCTATAATGAAAAAAATTAGGTTGCCACTGAAAAAGGTGGATGGTTTTTAAAGTTTACGATATACACTTAAGTATACTCTTCACCAGTTTATCTGTCCTGCTAAATGGCAGTTTCAATATTCCAATGCCATTGAAAACTTATGGGAACTGTAGGTATCTCTCCTCATTTAGATGTTTCCTTGATGAGCAAGGTTGTTTGAGTTTTTTCTGATGTTAATTATTTGGCAGGCGTGCCTTATTGCGGATATTATTCAACATTTTATTGATGCCAAACTGGAATTTGATGCATCTTATGTTTATCAAGACGTGAATCGAGCAATTCAGTACGTGCATCGAAGTGGTTTAGCTCATCGTGGGATTCTATCTGATCCGAAGAAGTACTTAGTAAAGAATGTACGAACTTGTTTGCTAGTTATGTTTCTTATTATAATTTTGATAAATCTTAAATTAAAACTTTGAGCAGTTGACCAGGCTGTTGGTTTGTGTTACTCCAGGGACAGCTACTTCGCTTCCTTAGGATGCTTAAAGAGAATGGGAAGAAACTCTTCTTGTTGACAAACTCTCCTTACTATTTTGTTGATGGAGGAATGAATTTCATGTTGGAGGTCAGTATCATGTTGGATGATACCATAATATGGATAATCCTTCTTTTCTTCAGGTTTACTATTTGTGAATATTTTATGCTCTCTAGAGGGTGATGGGTATAGGTAACTGTTGATTAATTTTCTTAAAGTGTATAAGAATTTGTAGTTTCCTGAATTAAGGGAGGGTAGTTACTGTTGATTTGTTTTTTCTCCTAAGATTTTCAAAATTTTTTCCATGATGAGACCCACTGAAAGATAGTTGTTGGCTGCAGGCACTGTTTCCATTATTGTTGCTACTACTTGCTAGAGTGAAAATTGTTAGATTTACAAGACTTCCTAAATATTGATGAATTGTGACTGTTGCTAGGGTATCTGTTTTGTTAGCTTTCTTTCGCTGTCGCTCTCATATTTTTCTTTTACGATTCATTCTTAGTAATACCAGATCCACCTTTTGGTTCCAGTACCAAAACCAGAATATGTGGTCCTTTTCTTATTACTGAAATTTTAAAAAAACCTTCTTTCCGCAGTCAAAAGTTTGAAATTAACTTTCCAGTCCCCTGCTTGTGCATTGATATCTACCTTTTTTATTCTTGCATCGAGATTACAGTCTCTTTAATTTCCCTTCAAGTTATGCTTTACAATTTCATCTATACTCGAGTCATGTCTTTTATAGATTTGTTAGTTTGTTGATGAGAATTTTTATACTTCACGTTTGCTGTGATATGATCAGCATCATTCTATAACATGATCCGTCAATATTATAGTTAAGAAAATCTCTAGACAATGGTTCTATTGCTAGTTTTCATTTGTTGAGCCTATTCATCTGATTGCATGTGAAATTTATTATGGGTTCACCTTCCGAAGCATACAACCTAACGAGCATGGTGCCTTATGCCTTATGGTTATGACTTCAGTGTCCAGACCATTCATGTTGACTTCATAATTCTGGTTATTTTATGGGGAAATATCATCATTAAAGCATCATATTAGCTTTGCGAATGCATATCAGTTTAGCTTCTTCATGTAATGTAAAAGAGTGCTAAAAATTTAAGAAATACTAAAAGTAGACATCAACCAAGCACCTTGTGTCCTTTGAAAAGCAGGACGCACTAGGCCACCAAGACTGCTGGAGGGAACTATTTGATGTCGTAATTGCTAAAGCAAACAAACCAGAATTCTATACATCCGAGCACCCATTCCGGTAATCTTCTTTTTTCTTGCAATGTTATCCACTTTTACATATTCTTTTACTGTATGCCACTTGTGTTGTTTTTCATTATGTATCATTTCGTTCAATATTTTTATTGTTAACATTTGAAGATATGGAGTTAACGAGGTGCTTGTTTTATGCTTGGTAGATGATGTCATCTCAACAATTTGTACAAGTCAATGAACATAGGTTAAGTGAATAATTCATGGTTATTTCTAATGCAAAAATTCTATCAGAAATAGATGTTAATCAGTTATCAGCTCCATAGTTAAAATTCTGTGAGGATCTCTGATTCTGTATAAACATGAATATATATTGTTCGTTATATATTTTTTTAAAAAAGAAAATACTTTTTTGTATATATTTTTTGAATTTAGACCTGCCTCTGTTGACTATTGTATACAATCCATTTATATTCCAGACCTATGGGCCAAAATGGTTTCTACAAGAGTTTTTTTTATTCATTTTCCATCTTGTTTTGCACTTCTTGAGGAACTTACATTTACATATTAAATTTCTTTCTATATGCCTCCTTTTATCACTTTTGAACTTGCATGCAGCTGTTATGATGTGGAAAAAGACACTTTGGCTTACTCTAAGGTGGATGCTTTTTTTCCTAACAATATTTACTACCAAGGATGCCTGAAGACTTTCTTGCAAATAACTAAGTGGAAGGGTCCTGAGGTACTTTCTGCATGGCACGCTTTCCTGAAATTCAGTTGCACTGTTGCTTAATTATGTACAATATATTTTATTTTTTTTAGAAAAATCGTAGTATTATGTAATCTCTGTCTACTTATTGGAATTTATGTTAGTACAATTGCAAAATCAGTCTTTTCTGCTTAACTGAGTAATCCTACAAAACTGTTGGGCATAAAATCTTCTGATTATATAATTGGTTTGTGTTTGATAAAGTTAAAATGTGCAATTTGCAAAGCGGTTCTCTGACTTGGAAAATCTGAATTTTGGTCGTTACTTTGTCAAATGTCAGTCACTAGAACTACACATGCAGTTTCCAGTTTCTGGTCAAAGTAGGCCAAAATTGAGAGTTTTTTCTTTTGTAGGACTAGTTTGCTAATATTGCCGGACAAGAGGGTGGTGTTTAAACAGTTGCAAAGCTTTTTTTGCAAATCGTGCATTTCAACAGTACCATTATGGGATAGCCCTGAAACTATGCCGTCAAAGTTGTGATCTTGTTTATTTTCATGTTTCGTTGTTAATGACAGTTTCATAAACAACTTTAGGTGATATACTTTGGGGACCACCTCTTTAGTGACCTTAGGGGGCCTTCAAAAGCTGGGTGGCGTACGGCTGCCATCATTCATGAATTGGAGGTCTGAATTTGCTTAATGTAACTATATCTTATTACGGAGTATCTGAAGCAATTTTCCTTTTCTTTTACCAAGTGAAACTTAAATAATCTAAGTGATTGTTATGTGTGCACGCACTACAGCATACCTGAAGCAAAATTACTTTTCTTTTCTATTAAACTACCATCAGTGATTGTAATGTGTGCCCTGACAAAACGGAGCTTCATTACCGTAAAAAATGAAAAAATCTTCATGTTTTCTCTTTCATCTTGGGTGGTAGTTAATTTGTTTACTGTTGCATAATGATTTAAAATTCTAGACTTATAAAGAAAACTTTTCTATCAGAGTATATATATGTTGAAATCTACTTTCAAAAGTTGTTCCATAAGTGCAAATTATGAGTGTGAAGTTGTGTTAGAAGAATCAGCCAACAAGTTTTGCTAATTCTTTAATCCAGACTATGCCATACATTCTCCACTTTTATGTCTTTTATACTTTATGATTGTCTTTCTTAAGCGGTAAAGTAGTGAATTTATTTAATTTGTTTTTCGCTTGTTTCAGAATGAAATACAAATTCAGAATGAAGATAGTTATCGCAGAGAACAGGTAACCCTTTTAGAATTATGGCATTTCCATTTGTCATTATCGAGTCAGTCAGATTTCAGAAACTGGAAATGATGTGTAGATATATACATATGGGTTCTGCTTATTGTTAAAATATATACATTAACATATATGTGTGCATACATGTAACTTCACCACATTATTTATTTATTTATTTATTTATTTATTTTTATGTGATTTTACCTGCAAATAATTAGTCAACATTGACTTTTTGCTCATTTACGCCCTTCTTTCCTTTCCTCGCAAATTCTTCCGGCAGGCAAAGTTCCACGTGATACAAGAACTTCTTGGCAAACTCCATTCAACTGTTTCCAACAGCAACACGAGCCACGAGTACAAGTCAATTCTTTGTGAGCTCAATGACGAGAGGCAGAAAGCACGTGCCACAATGAAAGGGATGTTCAACAAGTCGTTTGGGGCCACATTTCTTACGGACACTGGCCAGGAGTCTGCATTCGCATACCACATTCACCACTATGCCGATGTCTACACAAGCAAACCCGAAAACTTCATGTTCTATCCACCTGAAGCTTGGCTGCACGTGCCTTACGATATTAAAATCATGCCACACCATGTGAAGGTAGTATCTTTTTTTTTTTTTTTNAAGATTACTAAACTAAATCCTAAAATCTAAAAAAGAAAAATGAAAAGAAAATTTAAAATAAAAAATTCAGGATCTCATACATCTAACTGACACTTTGGTAGTAGACCTTTCGCTATGCATATGCAATTGTACCCTCTCTTCTCTTATTATCTTTGCTTACTTCTTTCCAGGTATCGCCTAACATGTTCAGAACTTGAATCATACGTTCTTTAATCTCGATGAGAGAAGAAAATGGACTCTGATGATTGGCGTACATGCAGTTGGCATCTGTATCTCGACTCTTCTCATCAGAAGAGTGCATGCAAAAATTTCATCGGCCAGCGTGATTCAAAGAGTCTCAAGAATTGTAAGAGTTGACTTAAAATAAATTTGTTCCATTCATTTAACAATACATTTGTTATTGGTTTACAACATGGGAGGTGTCATGAAGTTTTGTCATAACAGAAAATCAATTTTTTTTTTATGTTCATTGATCTGTACTCAATAATACAAACTGGCCGTGCCCTATTAGCTTCTAGGACTTGTAATCCGCAATTATTCTAGCATACTTGGGTATGCAATATTGACAATTGAATGAGTGATTAGTGTCAAAGTTTCTCGTAGCTTCTTTCCCGTATCACTCGCCCTTAAAGCTTAATTGTTTTTTGCCTTATTTTTATTCATTATTTTGTTCATCCTCTCAAGACAGACATAGTGAATGACATGCTTTTCCTTCCAGACTATAAATCTTATAAATTAAAGTATTCATCTTGTATATAATTTCGAATGTGTTGGGCCTAAGAACATCCGCATTGGCGTTCAATTGAGTGCATTTATATGCCAATTCATCATTAATACCAGTGGTACTATCCAACCGTTCATTCAATGTTATGTATGACATTTAATCACACAAATAAGGCCTCAGTGTGAAATATAAGGTAATAAAATATTGAAGTTATGATATACTGAAGTAATGGGTGTGAGTGTGACCCATCCGTAAGAGCTATGAATGTTTAAACAAATGTAAAGTTGTGTTTGAATGACTTATGTTTGAGAAAATGATGATACGGAGATGATGTGTAAGAAAGAGAGTGTTGTTATTAATTAAATGAATGATGATGACTGTTTTAAGTTGCAGACTCGTATATTTTAAAATGATATGTGGCAAAAAATCATGCTTTGTAGTCAGGGTTAGATATAAATTAATATTTTTATGCAAAAATAATTATGTTTGGATTGTATTAAATATCTATATTACTCAAATTAATTTGTTATTGGTTTCTTCTTTCTGTTCTTTTACAATTAGTAATCATAAACTATTTTACCTTTTTTTTTCCTACTTTACCATATATTACATTTGTTTTTCTTATTTCGTTCATACATTAATTTATAAATCCGTGTTCTTATTTTGTAAAATATTATAACTTCTTTGTTTGTATCTTCCTAAGCATGCATATTAGTTATTACATATATAAAACACAAAATAGAGATATATATCTTTATAAATAAAATTTAAATTAATTTTTCAAACTAAATTAAAAAAATCAAATAAAACAATAAATTATTTTATTAATCAATAGAAATTTATTATATTAACATGTCATAAAATAGTTATTTTATAAAAAAAATATATATAAACTAAGCAAGAACATAAAATAAATATAAAATNATATTACACTCATACAAATTATATTCTGAATTATTAAATGTTACAAATTTGAAGATGTTTAAAAATATAATAATGAGGGAAGAAAATTAAGAATACATCCTGACTATCAGATCGCATAATTCAACAGCAAAAAAAGGAATAAGGATTATCCACTGGCTTGGGTTCAGGGGGCCTCTGCTCGGTTGATTTCGGCTAGTGGTGTTAGTCGAGCTCGCGCTGACGGAGGTGGGGTGGTGGATTTTGCTTCTCTTCCGGCCGTGGGGTTTCCGGTAGTCCTTTGTTGGCAGTTTCGGGAGTCGTCTTCTGGGGCTGCGTTCTTCTCTAATGTTGATGGCCGTGTGGCAGCTGGTCCATCGTGCGGGCTGAGGTGCCCTTTCAACCCCTTTCCTCTGTGACTCTGGTGTTGGGCCGAGGGAGACCGGTGCTCCCGTGTTTGGCTAGTGGTGTTAGCCGGTTTCGGGACATTGGTGTTGTGGGGTGTGATTTGGGTTTCTTATGCTTCTGCGAAGGGGAGGGTCTGCTCACAGGTTTGGTCTGGGGCCAGGATTTCTACTTCAGATAGGCTTTTCGGCAGTTTCGTCGATTTCTCGGGCTGAGGATTCTCATACGGGTCGACTGTTCGTTCGGTAGATTTGCTGTGGAGGGCTATTATTAATTGTAGTATCTTTGTTTTTGTTTTGGTTGTTTGTTTAGTTCTTGTGTTTTTTTTGGTTTGGCTCATTGACCCATATGAGCCCGAGTCTGAACTTATTATTTTGTTGGGATCCCACACTCGGAAATTATCCCGTTGAGATCTTTTTAGTTGTTTTAGTTTGTTCGTGGTAGTTGCTTTTGTGTAGTTGCGAGTTTTTCTTTGTAGCGTTTCGAACAGGCTCTAGACGATCTTCGGATAAATCTCACAGTCTTTTTAGCCTTTGATGGTACTATTCAGCTTTCGAATAATTTTTCTTGAATGCTTTGGAATAGTACATTTTGTGCGGTTTTTTTATTAATATAAAAAAATAAAAATGAAGGGTGCAGTGGACATTTTTCTTTCCATTAAATTGCGTTGACCCCACCACCCCTACTCTCTCATCACACATCAGGTGGCCCCAATCCCCACCCACTCCTCTCTCTCCAAACCCTACAATCTCACTCGCCCCCAGGATATATCAAAGCCGCCTGCTGCAACTGCACATCACCTGCCCCCCACAACATATCACGTCGTCGCCGCCGTCCGACTGCCACTTCTCCGCAGCCATCACCGTCTACGACCTCTTCACCTCTCGCTGCCTCTTCCTCGCCTCGATTGAAGAGCTTTTCTTATAGCATCGTCCCCGCCTTAATTGAAAATCCTACTTCCCGTTGGTTGCCGCGTTCGTACACTTCACAATCGTCAGCAGCGCCGACGACGTTATCGTCATCCGGTACCTCCGATCGCCTCAATCACCTCACTGAATTCCAAACCTCGGCACCACCACCACTGCCGCACCCGCCATCAACCTGAGTACCAGGTACCCGCCTCGTCGACGTCATCAGTCGACCCTACTACTAGGTATTTTATCTACTCGATTTTTCTTTATTTATTTTGTGTGTTCCTAGTTTATGTAATTTGGCCGTTTAGGGGATGAAATTCTAAGGGGCCTAAATTGATAATAGCCTTTATATATTTATTTTTCTGTGGTTTGCTGAAATGTTGCTTACCTTAATGCTGGTTGCATGAATCTTGATGGATGCGCTGGATGTATGATTTAATTCTTGAGTAATTAGGTATTGCCGTTGAGTGTTAGATTCTATAGGAGAATATGATTCAAACGGCAGCAAAGCGCGTGGTCTCCTTGTTGGCTTCTGACTCCCTGAGTTATCAGCTGCAGCAATCTCGAGGCATCCGAGTTAAGGTTCGGAACAACAATTTAGATCAAGCATTGGCTTTAATGCAAAGGAAGATGCAATCGAGTGGCATCGAGCGCATGATTAGGAATGAACAGACTTGCCACATTAAGAACTCCGAGAAGCGAGTTTTGGCCAAGAAGAATTTGGAGCGCAAGATTCGTGCACAGGACCTCGCCCGCAAGCTCAAAATGATTCTCGTACAGAAAGTCAGGTGAGTAAATTAAAAACCTTTTTTTTTAATAGCAATTTGTTGTTTGTTAAAACCGTTGCATTCTGAAATGTGACAGTGATTGATCGATTACTCATTGTCATATGATGTCATTTTAGTTGATCATTTGGCAAGTATCACGGAACTTGAAGTAGGCTTTTGTTACACGAAGCATTGTGTTGCACCCGATTGAGACTATTTCATTTTGTTCTTTTGTTCAGTACAGTGTCTTGTGATTGAATGAGTTGAGTTTTCTTAAAGACGATATTTCTGTGTTCTTTTACTGTTTTGTTGCATATGTGAAATTTGGGAATTATTATAAGAATGAGAATTTGATTGCTCGGCAGTGATTTAGGATGACATTATGTTGTCAAATTTTGAATTGATCATTGGTACCTACTCTTCATCTCTCATAACTGAGTTATGTTGATTATATATGTGTTTTGGGAACATCTATTCTTATGAACTTGAAAAGAAAATGAAAGGAATGTCTTGCAAGTGTTTGTTATGCATATTGAAGGAGCTTATTTAGCCTCTGTTTGGCAGTGATTACTGTGATTAATAAATATCCAGCTTGTACTTGTCTATTTATAAAACTGAATAAATTTTCTGTAATGATAGATGCTTGAGTATCCGCTTCTGATTTCCTTTTCAAAACATGGAATAAAAGGACAAACATGGTGTGCACAAATACTGAGGAAATTATTTGTGATTGTTGAGTGTCCTACAGCTCGTGGATGATGAACAATCTCCCCTGTCGAGCAACTTGGGGTGGCTACAATCATCCATATATTGTTTCATTATTGATTGAATATTTGACTGATGAAACTGCTTCCTTCACTTCGGTGCTTTGGTTTGATTCACTTGTTACGTGTGCTGATTTTTTTTTTGTGGGTAACACTTTTGGATTAGAGGAGGTTATGTCCTTTGACGTCACATCTTAAGACAAATAATTTGTGATGAAAGATTACTTTATTTTTTCAGTAGTTGTTTTCTCTTCCCTTAAAGGCATCTAAGGTATTGGAAGTAGGCTTACTCCAAATGGATGGCATGATAAATCTTAACTCTTGTCACTCACGATAATGTCCTGGATTTCTTTTCAAGTTGTGTTTATGCATCCATATCTTATAACTGCAAAGCTAAAACATGAAACTCTTTGTTCTGCTATTGTTTCATTTTATCCAACTCCCTATATAGGTTAGTTCATTTTTTTTTTTTTTTTGTGGCATGATATTCTTGCCTGGCACATGTTTTAGTTTGTTGGCATTCTATATATACACGTCTGTGTGTGTATGTATTGAGTGTTTTTTTTTAATTGCTCTGTTACCGTTATGCCTATTCCTACGTTGGTGTCTTTTCTTAGCTAATATGATTTATCTACTTGCAGGGGTCTATAAGACTACTGAAAGATTTGTGGGGATGCTGCTTGTTACTATTGGTTTGACATCATGTTTTTCCATCAGTAGTGCCTTGTAACTAAACATGCCTGTGAAGAGGGATGATTGTTTCTCGAGAGTTATGCTTTCCATGAAGTAGTAGTTCCGCAGACGGTTTATTGCTTTTGGTTTGACTGCAGGCGCTATTAAAACTCGATCAGGAAGTTTGTTATCATCAAATTACTGTTTCTGATAGTGCTATTTTGGGTTTTAGCTGTCCGATTTCTCATTATTACACATACACACACACACACACACTCACTCACTTGTGTTGATGTGTATGGATCCTCTAAAACCCACAGGGTTAGGCTGAAATCATTCCTCAAGCTAGCGCTTGACATTTCTTAGGAGTGGCAACTTCAAGCAACATTTTCCCTTTTGGTTACTCGAATAACCATTGTACCATAATAACTAGTTAGCAAATAAAAGAGGAAAATAAATATATAGAGAAAGAGAAAAAGGTGTGGAGGAAAAAGGGAGAGTGGGAACAAGAGAGAACAATTGTGAAACATATTTATTTTTTATTCATTCACTTGTGTGCCTTATATATGAAAACTAGTTGGCATTTGGTTGTGCAATCCAAATTTAGTCAATTGATCAAGTTTAAATTGGCATCAATTAAATGTACGCACAACCGAGGCCAATAAAGTCTATAACCATGTAAAAATTGTGTATCATTGAAACTTAATATATATATTTATAAACTAAAAATCACAAAGATTTGCATATTATGTGTGCGTTATGGGATGAAGCAAAAAACTGTTTGATAATCTTTCATCGCCTAGCAAAACCATTCAACTGTTAATGGCCAACAAATAAAACTGTTTTAACTTTACTTTCTTTAGACCTCTCCAATATTGATATGGAGCAATCATGAAAACAAAGGCACTTGTGGGCCACGAATTATCTCGTGCCTTGCTCGTTCTGTACCCTTTGGCCACAAAGGCTTCCTTCTGGTCCCACTAACCTCACTTATAGTTTTGTTCGAGTGGGATTCCCGCCAAAAATAACAGAAATATCATTGGTCTAACTAATACCAACAAAGGAGTATTACGAATAAGCAATAGATAACCAACATATACAGTCGTTAAAAAAAAAAAAGTGCAGTTGCAAACAGACGGACGAAATTTGATGAAGAGTAGAAATAGGCAATTAGGATGGACAATACCCACATCTTTGATTATCTGCAGATAGGACATGTACATTTGGATGTTCTACATGCTCGTTGACTAAAACACCTTTGTTATCGCCTACGCTGAGGGGAGGTTGACAACCATTTGCCCCAAGTTCACTCTATGAAAGGCTTATTTTGGATATTGCAGAAAAAACTAAAAGATCATATTAAATTCACAGTACCTAAAGCAACAGACATAAATAAACAGGAAAATATGACCTTAAAAAGTGAGACTTATTCTGATGCGTCAACAGTTTGACGTAAAATAAAACATACAGTAGTTGCTACTTTGATTCACTAAAAAGTGAGACTCATTCTGCTGAGTCAATAGTCTGACGTGTTTTGAGTAGTGATGCTGTGTGTATGGTGTGTTTGATTATTTACGGTCACCATGTGCGATAGTCTGATGATGTCCCGAGATGAGCTCAAGAAGGATAATTATGTTAAACCCTGCATGTGGATTAAATTTCGACATAATAATAAAACATTGAGTGGTACTAGTCTCGGCACAAGAAGTCAAGTAATATATTATCAATAATTAATTTATTGACGAACATTATTATATCTTAAACATGGGGAGATAAATTTAGTAGTTATTATCGAAGACTCGAATTATAATTCAGAAGCAAAAGGTAGAGATCAACGGTTTTTCTTTAGTGCACTGCAGAAGTTCAAATAAACGATCTGTTTACCATCTTGCACTAAGTTAGCATGAAATTGCTAAAGATGAGCATAGCGGGCTTGGCCCACAATTGTGCCCATATTTGGTACGCTCATATTTGGAACCTCTTTAAGGTCCTTATTGTAGCCTATAAATACACATGTTATGGTGGTGAAAATAATACTTAAGAGCTTTGTGAGTTAGCCACAAAAAACAAACAAAATGTGTAGAAGTAATACAATAGAAGTCCCGAGGTAAACCGAGCCTCGCGACCCGTGATGTCTTGATGTCCCTGCGACCCAGACCCGTAACCCGTTGTTTGCGACCGCCGTGCTGCCGCGACCCAAGCCGCCGACCTCCACCGTGATCATCGTCCAACGTCCCGATGTGCTCCGATCGGCGATTTTCTCCCTCCGACGACCTGTTTTTTATTCCGACGGTTGACGAGCGATCAGACGATCTCCATCAACGAAAATCACAAACGTCACAGAGCCTACGATTATTAAGCTGTGAATATCCGGTTTAACTCTAGTCTGCTGCGCTTAAGCTTAATCTTTCATAGACATTAAGATCTGTGAATTGCATAAAATACGACGTTCCTAATAGAACCCAACAAGAATATGGTGTGGGTGGATAGAGAGGTGCTTAGGAAATACATCAAGGATGAAGACTGTATCAGGATTTTGCAGATCAACACTCTTAACCCAGTTGACAGACAAATGCATTGACACTGTTGTGGTATCCTATGCAAAACTAGTAGCTGAGAAAGCTTATGAGTTGGAGAGAGCTGAAAATGACAGTGCAACAAGGAAAAACAAAGTGGCTAGACTGAGGTGTTGAAAGTTGAGAGTAAAGGATAAGATCAAACACTTTATTTGGAAGTGTTTCTCTGGGATATTACCAGTGAGCTGCAATGGGGGCTTTTATTTAAAGGGGCTAGTCAAAGGGTGTTTTTATTTAAAAGACCTTTTCAAAATATTTTTTGTTCAACTAACCCTTTCATTAAATAAAGGTAAAAGAATTATTGTAATACCTAAAATAGCCTTAGATGGTAAATGACTATAATACCCTACTTCTATTTTATGTTACCAACTTTGTAATAAAAAAAAAAAATGATCGTAGAATCCCACAAGCTCTCCTCTCTCTCGCGGCTCTGCTCCTGCTCTGCTCCTCTCGCTCTACTCCTCTCTCACTCCATCCTCTTTTCTCTTGAAAAGGTGAGAACAAAATATGATCATTACACATAAACTTTGGATTACATATTGCAAAAGAAATGTGGTGATTGTGGAAGATCAACAATTAAAACATGTTAGGGTTTATTGTTATTTTAGAGATAATGCATTTTGGTTCATATATTATGATTGATAAACATGTTGGTTTCATATTTATCATGTTTTTGTGGCATTGAGTTTTTTTTTTTAATTTTTTGGTACATAACGAATGTACAGTCGTTATATTGTTTCATAATGAATGTACATTCGTTATCTGAAGAAAATCTCATAACGAACGTATATTTGTTATCTAATTATTTCATAGACAATGTTGATCCGTTATTTGATGTTTATTTCATAAGGAATGTAATTTCGTTATGACATATCTCTATTTTTTTTATCTTCCATGTTTATCTAATTTTTTTATCTTCCATTTTTTAGAGCATAAGAGCATTGTATATTATCTCCTATTTTGGTAACATGTTTTTCCACAATTATCTTGTTGAAGTAACATATATTCTTTTCTTGTAGATATTGATTTTAGCAAAGATGGTGTGGATACAAGTATGCCACTATGTTGAGTTTAAAAAGAGTACGGATGGCACTTGGACGTGGAGATATGTGAATGAAAATGAAGAGAATACCAATCCTATTTATGTTCGCGACGACATATCTTTCTTGGAGCTTGAAGAAGCGGTCCTGAAACTCATAAAGTTCGATAGCATCTCACACGTAATAGAATTGCGATCACTTACCCCAAGAATGATGAAATTACCAATATCCCCCGTGAAGATCGATTCTGATGAGAAAGTGAAATAGTTTATATCTGTTTGTGAGGATCATCCTCTTTGCGTAACACTTGTTGAAAAACTTGTTGAGGAAGAAACGAACAATCAAACTTTAGAGGTGATTGAACCACCTACATGGGATACTGAAATTCAGAGGGACAGTATGATGGTGGAGAATAGAGATAGTTCCATTGAAAAAAATCTTGAAGTTGAAGAAGAAATGAACAATCACAATTCAGACGAGATTGAAACACTCACATGGGATAATGAAACTCACGAGCCGCTCGAAGGTCAATGGGACACTATGGTGGAGAATAGAGATAGTCCTATCGAAAGAAATCTTGAAGTTGATGATGAAAGAAGAACCACTTTGATGATAGAAGATGCGTGTGAGAATTATTCAACAGAATATGCTATGGTTGGGAATGCAAGCTCTTCTATGAGTCCGCTCCCTTGTCCATCTTCCGTGAGAATCCCAGAGAGTGAAGATTTGCAATGTAACAATCTCTTCTCAACCAAAAAAGACTTAGTAGATAAACTTTTGTTGTTGGCTGTGAAGTACCACTTTGAATTCAGAGTGGTAAAATCAAGCAAGACTTTGTATGTTGTTGCTTGTATTGAGAGAAATTGTCCTTGGCGTTTGAGAGCGGTGAAGATAGGAAGTGGTGAAAATTTTGTAGTACGTAAATATGTTGGTAATCAAACTTGCTCTATGAGTGTGCGCCGTAAAGATCACAGGCATGCAACGTATAAGCTGATTGAGAAGCACATTTCTGAAAAGTATAAAGACGTCAATCAGATTTATAAACCGAATGATATTATTTTTGATGTCCAAGAGAAGTTCGGGATAACTATCAGCTATACAAAAGCATTTATGGCAAAGCATTATGGATGGCCATTTTAAATATTTTTTCATGGCTTTGGGACCGTACATTCGTGGATTTCGCTATTCCATCAGAAGAGTAATATCTGTGGATGGTACATTCTTGACCGGGAGATATCGGGGTACTTTGCTCATTGCAACATGTCAGGATGCAAATCTTCAAATTTATCCACTTGCTTGGGCAATAGTAGACTCCGAGAACCATCTTTCCTGGACTTTCTTCTTTGAAAAGTTGAAAGATATAACAGGTGATTCTCCCGATCTTGTTATAGTTTCGGATAGGGGAACAAGTATTCCTGGTGCGTTTAATACAGTGTTTGAACATGCACACCATGGATGGTGTAACTATCACTTGCTGAGAAACTTAAAATCTGAGTTTCCAAGGTTGGAATTGGATGCATTCTTTTGGGCAACAGCTGAAGCATACACGATACCTTTCGAATCCAACATGGCAGCATTATGCAATAATAATCAGGGAATGCGGACATACCTAGAGAAAGCTGATTTTTCCCGTTGGGCTAGAGCACATTTTAGAGCAACTCGTTTCAACATAATGACAACAAACAATACTGAATCGTTGAACTCTGTGTTGAAGCGTACTCGAGAATTTCCTATCCTTGGCCTAATTGAACATATCAGGGCAACACTGCAAAAGTGGTTCCACGAAAGAAATCTTGCCTCTACAAATTGCAGTAGCTTTCTTACCCCACCATTTGAGGAGAAAATGCGGAATAGATACGACGAGTCCAACGGACTACAAGTGTTACATGTAACACCAATGATTTTGCAAGTTGGTGGAAGACATGTCGTTGATCTCGACCAAATGTCATGCTCATGTTGAAAGTTTGAAATGGATCATTTTCCATGTTCGCATGCCATTGCCGCAATAAAAAAATTGAATAACAACGGCTACAATTTCTGCACTTTAATGTATTCGAGCTCTGCTTGGAGAGAGGCATACTCTGAACCTATTCACCCTTTGCCCAATGAAACCGATTGGATGGTTCCAGAAGAAATTATGTCAAGAATTGTGTTGCCGCCACCATCACGACGTCCAAGGGGTAGACCTACATTCGAAAGGAAAAAATCGGCAGGTGAGACTCGAAGAAAATCAACTACTACTAAACCTCGCCAAATTCGTAAATGTAGTAGGTGTTCCAAAGTCGGGCATAATCGTGGAAGGTGTCCAGAGAAAAACCTCAATGAAGCAACTTGAAATTATATTTTGATTAGTGTATTGCTTTTGACTTTTTAACCTTTTTGTATAGTGTTTTGACTCGGCCATATAGTGTTTTAACTTTTTGTTTGTTGTTTTTGATGTGTTCTCCAATTCATTAAAGTGAGTTGATAAAGTTCGAAATTATATTTTGTCTTGTGTTTAATTTTTTATGCGTATCCAATGTAGTGGTTGTTGAAAATATTAAGGGTAATTGATTCACCTAATGTACTTATTGAACAATTGTTATAGGCAATTTGGAAACAAACGACTATAGTCTCGTTTTATAGTATTATATAGTAGTACTACATTATAAAAGGCTAAAAAAGAAAGTATAACGACAGTACAGTCGTTATGAAGTATGAAATAACGAAGGTAGCATCGTTATCGCTATCGCGGTCGCGATGGTTATCACCGGCGCGACACTGAAGTTAATATCAGTCGGGCAGAGAGCTTCCTAGGTTGTCGCGGGCGCGACACTCTGCTTTTCTTTTTTTGACAGACAGCTGTCCAGGATGTCACGGACGCGACAAGTCCCATGACCGCGACCAATGGGCCTGTTGCGGGCGCGATACCTGTCGCGGCCGCGACACGAAATATAGAGGTGCAGAAGCTCGCGATGGCCTGTCCCGGGCGCGACAGGCAGGTTGTCGCGGGCGTTTTTTAGTTATTTTTGGAAAAACGGATATATAATGTAGAATCGTTGTTTATTCGTTATTTTACACTAAAAATGACTAAAAGTAGACCTATAACGAGTTTAATATTTTTATAATGTATTATATGACGAATGCACGTTCGTTTAAGGTGGATTGTGTCGATAAAAAACCATAACGACTGTACATTCGTTATAACGAGTGTATATTCGTTATAGTTTTTTTCGACAACAACCGCGCTTTCTTCATGGCTTTTTTGATCTAGTTACTTGATAACGACTGTATATTCATGTTACATGTCATTGGAACTATAGTTTGAAGTTTAATACTTGTTCTATACTCATTACTATACTTGTCCTTTTGTTTTTCTTTTTGTAAAATGGGAAAGATGATGTGAAATCTTTGTAAATTCATTATTTTACATGAAACATGAGTGAAATTGTACCTACAAAGAGTGTAATATCTCTGTGATGGATTATATATCGAGTTTTTGGTGTTTTTGATCGAAAATGAGCATAACGAATGTACAATCATTATCACGAATGTACAATCGTTATGGTGTAAATCGCAACGAAAGTGCTCCCGTTTTGGGTTTTTTTAATGAATCACTTTTAAAACATTGTTCCTGGTCATATATCAACTTTGAACAATAGTTTGGACCCTTTCTTGCGTGGAGATACTCATAACGAAATGGAAATACTCATTACTATACTTGTCCTTTTGTTTTTCTTTTTGTAAAATGGGAAAGATGATGTGAAATATTTGTAAATTCATTATTTTACATGAAACATGAGTGAAATTGTACCTACAAAGAGTGTAATATCTGTGTGATGGATTATATATCGAGTTTTTGGTGTTTTTGATCGAAAATGAGTCATAACCAATGTACAATCGTTATCACGAATGTACAATCGTTATGGTGCAAATCGCAACAAAAGTGCTCCCGTTTTGGGTTTTTTTTAATGAATCACGTTTAAAACATTGTTCCTGGTCATATATCAACTTTGAACAATAGTTTGGACTCGTTCTTGCGTGGAGATACTCATAACGAAATGGAAATACTCATTACTATACTTGTCCTTTTGTTTTTCTTTTTGTAAAATGGGAAAGATGATGTGAAATCTTTGTAAATTCATTATTTTACATGAAACATGAGTGAAATTGTACCTACAAAGAGTGTAATATCTGTGTGATAGATTATATATCGAGTTTTTGGTGTTTTTGATCGAAAATGAGCCATAATGAATGTACAATTGTTATCACGAATGTACAATCGTTATGGTGCAAATCGCAACGAAAGTGCTCCCGTTTTGGGTTTTTTTAATGAATCACGTTTAAAACATTGTTCCTGGTCATATATCAACTTTGAACAATAGTTTGGACCCGTTCTTGCGTGGAGATACTCATAACGAAATGGAAACAAATGTGTAACATTATATTGATTTTATACAAAGGTAATAAAAAACAAAAAAAATTAACTGGCCCGCGACAGCCTCTGCATCGCGGTCGTGACGAGGCGTCGCGCGCTTTTGTGGCACCATATTTGGAGTCGCGCCACGACATAGTGTCGCTCCTGCGACGACCTGGAAGCGCGGTAGTCACGCCCGCGATAAACGTCGCGTCCGTGACATGCTGAGCCTATAAATAAACGTCCCCTCCTGTTCTCTCCCCGCATTCCTCATTTTTCAAAACCAACTCTTAAGAGAAAGAAAAAAAAAAGAAAAACCGCTCCGCTCTAGAAAATCGTTCCTTTCATCTCCAATCTCCGGTGATAACACCACCTCCGGCCACTTATTCCGACCGAGTTTGGACACTCCCTCTTTCCGGCAACTTATATTCTGGCAAGGTTGTCTTCTCGTAAGCCATAATTGCCAAAAGCCATTCCGACAAACATCGTCCTCTCGACTTCAACACACGGTAAGGTCTCGCAAATTGCTTGAATAGTATAGTTACAAATTAATTGTTTGTGGTTTGATGAATCTAACTCTTTTCCTTTTTCGCAATTTTCAAACACATTATTGCGCACACAAGGTGTTCGAGAAATTGCCACAACTAGGCAAGAGGGCTATATCGCTTGCATCCACTTACTTCCTTCGAGAGTATTCAATAACCGATCATGGGAAAGGCTTCGTCATCAAAAGCTCCCTCCAAAGGAAACAACGAAGGCAAAAGAAAAGCAATTACGAGAACCCCGCCTTCTTCACCGGACTCGAACAATAGCAACTAGAACTCGGACACCGAAACTCAAACTTTGGCTCAAAAGCACGGCATTCCATTCCCAGTTTTCTCTCAAGATGAGGTGCACTCGTACAAACGCCTCATGAAGATGAAATGCCGGATCCCAAGGACACTTGATTGGGAGTTGCTAGACTCATTAAAAATATATGATGAAATATATGTTATACATACCCATTTGCTTGGCTAGGACATGGTAATCGTTTCAAATCAAATTTTTCTGAACTATATGTAGCATTCAACATCCTCATTAGCATAGGTACGACAACTCGAATGGGCTCCAATTCCGTTTCAAATTGTCGCTTCCGCATGACACTCGGTGAACTATCATATACGTCAATGCATCTTTTGGAGAGATCAATATCGAGTGCTACCCAATGTTCATTATTCTCAGTGCAAAAGGCAACAAACAATTTGGTACAACTAGTCCACGCCTTTGCATGAGGGGGTACTTTCCCTTCGGCGTACTTAACTAATGCCTTTGGAAAATTTGTCCTATCAAAGCTTTCAACTTTTGACGCGTCTTTAAAGAACATTCTTGCATAAGACACAAAATGTGGGTCCAAGGTGACACAATCTTGTCTAAACAAGTGAGGGTACTCTATAGCCCGACATCTCATGTGAAAAAGAGCTGCATCTACATGCTAAGAGTATATAATGTTTATTAGATTAGTAAATGTCATGTTTAGAGAGTAAAATATGGAAAAAAAAAATTAAATACTTTACCCCACTACAAAGCCATTTATCGTCCAGAAGGTCATTAAAATTTTTTTTCCCTGCGCTACCGCTACCCCAAGCTACGTCAATTTCATCACTACATAAAAATCAGTAAATTAAACAAAGAAATACAACCTTATATATTAGAATGAGTAGCTCACAATTAACTTAACACAAATACATACCTTTCAGGGGAGTTCGCCAACCACCGCCTTAAATCCTCAAGTTTAGCTTCATCCAGTGTCCTATGAGGATCGTACTCCATGACATTTGGAATTTTTTGTCTTTTTCCGGGATTCCTCCACGGAGTAAGTAGGACGGTGGCCTTTCTTTTCTTCCGGTGGCCTCTTCCCTTAGGAGACTCGGGTGCATCATCTTCATCGGTTTCCTCGATCTCCATAGGTAGTTCTTGGAATATCTTTGATGACGGGTCGGTCACAACACCTACAATAGGCAAGAAACCAATCAATACTCATTTATTAGAAATAATACACTATCAAATTACGTATAATTACAATTACATTTTACATACCGGTATCGAATCCATGTTCATTCTTCTTTGGTGAGACAACCTCCTCAGAAAATTTGTCTTCGACCAAGACAACTTTTTCTTTTACCCTCATTTCCAAGCCCACGTCATCATGAACTCCCACCTTTCTTTCTCGGGCATGGGAGATGGTGAATTGATCGTGTCTGCAAAAGAAAGAAAAAAATTATGTAATTCAACAATATGGTGAATTTGTTTTAAAATATATCTTTATGTAAAAAAAATATTACAATAGCTTGTTCTATTTATTTTTTTAATACTCCAGTAATAACAGTAATATGATGCATCTATTTTAAAAGAATACCTTCAACACCATCTACTGTTCGAGCGGTCTCCGTATCAACATTTATCCCGTCATAAGTAGCAAGGGTAGATGGACTATCTTTTGATTGAAAAACTAAATCTTTTATGCGCTCAAAAAACTTGTCCATCTTCATGTCCATTCGCTCAGAAAACTTGTCCATCCTCATTTCCATTTACTCAGAAAATAATCTCATCTCATCCTTCACAACCTCCCTGACTATAGCTGAAAGCTTTTCAGCACCAAAAACTTGCGGTTGTGGTGGATCAGACTGAGATGCATCATTTTTTTCTTCTTCCTCTTCCTCGTCTTCCTCATCATCCTTATCCTCATTTTCTTCTTCTTCTTCTTCTTCTTCCTCATCTTCAGGGACAATACGAAATTCCTTCAAGTATGAAGTTTTAACTTCATCCCTTGAAGGTTGTAATGTTCGTCGAACTTCAACCTATAAGAATAAATAAGATGAATTATCCATAATAAAAATTACCTCCGACGTGTTGAAAAACGTACTAAGTTGCTCACTTCGCCACTGTTTTTTCATTTTCCAAGCCAAAATTCTCGGAAGTCTGGCACCCCCACCACAAGTTTCAGCAAATTTTCTTCCAACCTCAGGCAGTGCCTCAAATGCCCAAACCTATTTAGCAAACAACCAAAAAATAAATTAAGAATACAACTAACATAAATAAATAAAAAAGAGCATAAATATATATTTATATGAAAAATACCATGATAGCTAGGGGAAATCCATGCAAAGAATACTTCATCTCTGTATTTTTTTTTAATATCAAACCTCTTCCGCTTGAACAACTTTACGGTGTACTCGTATGACAAGTTCCCCCAAGGATAGCTATTGAACTCCTCCAAATTTTCAACGAGATGAAACCATTTTTCATCCACAAGAGTCCGACACTCGTTAGACAAAACCACATGCTCCAGGACCGTGAGAAGCCCCAATTTGTATATCAAATCTGCATCTTCCTCCTTCTTTACCAAATCATCAAATTTATTGAGCAAGTCTTTCTTTGTTAGCTTCCCTCGCTTCCCTTTGAATAAATGCAAAAGCGAACTACTTCTTTCCGGGACCTCGTACGAAGCCACATCATGCACAATCTTGAATCCGCTTACAAGAGAAAATTCTTGTAACCCGAATCTAGCTTCTTTTTCTCCAAATTTGAACCACACGGCGTCTTTTTCGTTCTCGGATGATTTCAAGGTCCTTTGAAGAAGGTGGTGGATTATTTGAGACGCCAATTTCAAATTGGGAATGTGCTCTAGTGTCCGGAAGCATGATTTCACAAATAGACCTTTATGTACATCATCTAGATTATTAAATACATGATCGGCAACCTTGAGTTCGCACCTATTGGTCACGACTCCTGAGCATGTCGAAGGTATCTCGAACGCTAACTCCATTTCCGTTCCTAAAAGAAGATAAGAAAGAAAATATTAAGAAATTATAAATTAGTAATTGCACATTATTAAGAAATTCAGAAGTACACCATTCGTTATATTTTGAAATTAAGAAGTACAACATTCGTTACATCAATCACACGCACATTCGTTATGTTTTTCAACAGAGTACTTTAAATGAAGTATAATATAATTGTTTTTTTAGTCCTTGATTTATAAAGATTCTTCAGTTGCTTCTCGTGTTTATGTGATAAACTCACGAGAAAGGTATTATAGATGTGAATGGAAATTCATATTCTCTTCTCTGCTATGCACTGCATTTTTCATTGGTGATCATCATAACACAAACAGAGGATATTTAAATTACCAGAACACATGAAAGGTGTATAGACATATAGTTTGGCCATTGTTAGCTATACCCGAAAATCGCGAAAAACTTCTCAAGCCACAGTTAGGAAGTTGAATGTGAATGCATAGTGTACACATAGAGAAAAACAAGCACCATTTTACAAGTTTTTGTACTGTGCTGCATTTCTGGTATAGAATGGGAAAGAAACAATGTTTTAAGTCAGATAAAATTTCATCTTATTTCCTGTACCTATTTTTTGAATGTAAAAAAATAAAAAATGAAAAAAAAAATCAAAGAGGTTGAGATTTGACTAAACTATCTGGTTACATATATTTTATAAACTTGTACTGAACAATATTCCACAGCCTACTGAAAGAGGACTTTTTTAAGAATATGAAACTCAGAATTTGTTAAAAAATAGTTGGAACTAATTAGATTATATGATAAAAATAAAATGGTTGAAAAAATGGTTTAAGTGAAAATATCAATAAATAAGAACAAGAAACTTTTGATACAGAATGACAACTCATTTAAAGAATCTTGAACTGATATTGTGTCACAAATGTCAAACACATTAAGAAATTGAGTCCATAGGGATAAATCATAACCTCTAATAAATTAGTACATTCATAACGAATGTACATTCGTTATGGTTATATTTCCATCCCGGTCGATTAAATACACCTATACCTTCACTATGTAATACATTATAACGATATTTTACTCATTATAGTTACAATTTAAGTCATTTTTAATGGATTCTATCAATTTCTAAAACGAATCAAGTATCGTTATCTCAAAAAATGAGTTTCGTTATAAATATTACGATACTATAATTGAGGAGTTCGATACATTTGCAATACAATGCTAGTTTACTTACAAAATACGACCTAAAGTGTATTTGATCTATGAGTTTTTGATGAGTGCAATAGCCAACAACATCAGAGTTGCAAAAAAATAACAAAGCCATATTCACCTGGACAATTAAGTACCAAACAAAGCACAAAGGGATACTCTACAAAGAAATCAATGATGAAGGAACTATTTGAATACTATACTCAGCCACATAATGAGTTTCTCAAGACCTTTATGCACACACAAAATTAGCAAAATCAGATGAATTCACATAACACAATCAAAATCTTGTTCCACGAATATCACAGGCCCAAACACATAGAAATTAATTAAAAAAACCAAAAAACAATTGAACCCTATCCTTACCTGAATTGACGGCGAGAGAGAGGTCCATAGTGATAGTGCGCGAGAGAAGCAGGTCGGACGGAAGGAAGAAGAGTGGGCGAGATGCAGATTTCGAGAGAGAAGGTATTATCCACCAACCCAAACTTTTCTGTTTAATTCATTGTTGGTTCCCTTTTGGCAACATACATCCTCCATATTGGGTGAATGTATTGAATTAGACAGGCCTGCTGAATCTTGATTGGTTTTCTTTATTATTGGCTGAGAACCAATTTAATTGTTTTTTTTTTCTGTTTAATTTCCAGTCTCTTTCCTAAACTTGGATTGTCTTTTTCCAGTGACCGAGTAATCAAAATGCACAAAAGTAACCTGGAAATAGTTGATGACATTGTTATCAACATACACCAATAGCAATAATTGCATTCATGTGAAAAAAACCACATAAAAGGTAGAAACAAAACTTTGTTTGAGATAAAAGAGCAAAAGCTATTGTATATATACCTTGAAATATGGGGGGTATTTGGGACAAAATAGAAATACCTAAGGTAATGTCTTGAAAAGTTTGGTAAAAATATTTTGTCGAATGAATGGCAGTATGTGTCTACATTAAAGTTCCACCCGCTATAACATGTTTATCTTGAAAACAATCATGATATTTTCATAAATATCAAGAAGATAAACTTTTTTTTTTCATAAATATCAAGAAGATAAACAATTATGATAAACTTTTTATTTTATTTTTTTTTATCAAGAAGATAAACTTTGACATGAAAGATTTGTGAAAAGTTCAATGCAATTTTTTTATATTAAGTTCTTAAAGGATCATAAAAGAATTATTTTGTCAAAATTGATCGATATGTTCGATAAAAGCTCCGACTTAGACGTATGTTGACTTGTCTGTACACTTAGCTAAAAATCGGGAATAGTTAGTTTCTCGGTTAGAATATGCTAAATAATTGGAGGAATGAGGTACATTTCGAATATTATTCCCTCTGGTGGTTGCATTTTAGCGAGTAAATTAATAAGGTTCACAATGGATTCCGAGTATATAAATTTGGACAAGGCCATGGAAAAAGCTAAATGATTTAGAAATTTTTTTAAATGATGTTCTTGTCGGAATATATTGTCTCATCTGTGATAATTTTTTGTGATAATCAATTGTCGATTAATAGGACATAAAGTAGTTTGTAAAATGTTAAGTCTCGAGTGATTATAATTTTTGGAGTGATTAATCTATAACCATTTCTGTTAATTTATATTTTTTAAATTAAACATAATTTTATATGATATAGAAATAGAAGAATTGATTAATTCTTTTTTAAGATTTAGTATCAAATTATTGATATCACATCACAAAAAATAAAAATAGATTAGGTAGAGCCATAATAATTAATTATTTTTTGAAAAAAAATTAATCATAGATTTAGATCGATTATTTACTTTACATATAGTAAAGAAGTAACCACAAAAAATAGTTAGAAAAAATGTTTAAAAAAATCTACTTAGTTAATAAATAATTATTCTTTTGCAGAAAAATCATACTATTTTAAGTAATACAACTAGTAAAAGAAATTAAATTTATAGAACTAGATATCGTTATACTAGTACGTATCCCATGCGATGCACAGAGCAATAATTATAAATTTTAAGTATTAAAGTAATGAAGCAATATTGAATACTATATAAATATTTTTGAATGAAGATATTATTTTTCTATTTTATGATATATAATAATTTAATATATGAGTTTTATGTTTATTTCACTCGTTATAAAATAGTTCTCATTTTAGAGTTCTGTTTATAATTAAGGATACTGAAAATTTAACATATTCAAATATTATCAATAAATAATAGAACATTATATTTCTATCTCTGTCTTCCTTGACTACCTTATTACAATATATTATGTTGATTTCTAAATAAGTTACGCTAAAATAGAAAAATTGTGGCAAATATTATAACCAACATTTAATTGAAAAAGATTGTAATATATATTAATTTGTAATTAAAAAATATTAATGTTTATTTAAGTCAATATTATTTTATTTTTTCTTATAATTTATAATAATTTTTATTATAAATTTTTTCAATTTTCTTTCAAATCTATTAGTTTATATGAAATATGTGATGATATTGTGAATCGCAATATGAATTTTTTAAAAACTAGTTCAGTATAGTTATTGATAATATCAAAGTTATTTTTGAACTTCTTGAATATATAATTTTTTTTATATATGACTTGTTACCAATTGAGTAGAAAATTCATTGATTAGAAAATTGGAGGGATTTGTTGTTAATGTTGAGATACCAATTCTATTGTTATATTGTGGTAGTTATATCAATAAAATTTTTGCATTTGATTTCTAAATGTACTTTGTACTGATACTTTGCAATGTTTTTACGCATATTTCGGTTTAACTCAATTTTAACCCAACTCCACTATATACGATATTATTAAAAATATAAATTAAATAATATCAACCAATCATTCTTACACATCATATTAATTTTAATTTACTATTCATCCACTCACATAATTTTAACTAACTATCACTTCACAACCACTCTCTTCTACTTTTACATCAAATTAACTTTAATTATTTTATTTAAATTTTAATATATAATCAAAATTCCACTAACAACTAATAAGGCCAATTTTTTCAAATTTAACTTTGGTTAACAAAAAAAACTCATTTTGAGCAGATATATTTGTATACAAACACGCCCAAAGATTGTTTGGTATCAAAGATAAAATAGTTAAATTTCTTTTGATACTGTATAAAATTACTTTAATAATTTTTAAAACTAAATCAGCTGAGTTACTGATAAATCAAAAGATTTTAAACTAATCATCTTGATTAAATGATTTTTTAATATACGACTGATATGGAATATTATATGACCGAGGAGCAGACCGGCCCGACCGGTCCATCGCATCGATCGGACAAGCATGAGGTGAAGAAAACCACATTGATAGAGGGAGGATCGACCAAAATGGAAGAGATCGAGCAGAATAGCAGAGTTGGTCGAGGATCGATCTAGCAAGGGGGAACTCGATCAGATCGAGCACCCAGCGAGTAGAAAGCAATCGGGAGCGTGGCCTAGACGCGAGTATGCGCGTGGGTGACGTTAGGGGATCCCAACGGCTTGCGCAGAAGAATAATTTCCCTCAAGCTCAGAGGGACACGTGGCGAAGATACATTGGTGCAGAGCGATAGTGGCAACAGCCACCTCTGACATCTCTGACAACACACACACTGTGTGTGTACGGACGGGCAGCGCGGGTAGGACAGCTCACAAAAATCCGGGCAGCTTCTAGGGCAGGTATCTCACTCCTATATATATGGGAGTGGGTCTTTTCTTGTGACTTACGATTTATCCATTCTTTACTTTGGAAAATTGAACAAACATATACTGACTTAAGCATCGGAGGCTCTTCACCGGAAAACCCTTCCGGTGTGAGAGTTCTGTGCAAGAACGCGGTGTTCTACCGGCGAGGAAGAAGGAAGCAAACCGATTTCAAGCCGGTCGGAGTGTTTTGCGTTACCAACGACGAAAAAAAATTTGGTATATAGTTGATTACCAAATTAATAAGAAATCACCATGATTTGTTATTAATGTTGACAAATAAAAAATACTTTTGTTATGGTTGGTTATCAATGAATAAGATATCACCGTGATTCGTTATTAATGTTGATAAATAAGATTTTATTGTAACCTTGTGAGAAGTATCATAGTAAAACTTCCATAATTGATTTCTAATTTTTATACCATATTTGTAATTTTATCCTTCATATTCAAATAATATTTTTTTAAAACAAAAAAAAATATTTCTCACTTTCAGCAAGGTGTTGAGAAGAGCCTCAAGAGCCAAGAACTAAGCATAAAGAATTTAGAAGGCCAAATGAGCCAATTGGCGGAACAAATGGACCGACAAGTGTGTCGGCTCGAAACGAGTCCAATGAGTTTGAGCATCACCCATTCGTACAGCGAGAACCTCGAGGAACTTGAAGAGTGCACACACGAGCCGAAAAACCAGAAAATCACGAATATCGAGAAGAATGAGAGCGAAAAAGAGAACCAAGCTGCAGAATATGGGGTTGAGCAGCAGAATACGGGGGTATCCCATACTCGACCTGCTGTAGCAAAAAAGCGTACCGTTCTTCCCACTCTTGTGCCGATAGAAGCTGAAGCGTGTCCTATGTATTCCAATATGAAGTGGGTACTGAGCAAGGATGCACTGAAGCATGTCTTGGGCCTTAATATCCAGCCTCTTGAGACGATCGAGCAAAACATAAGGTGTAAATGGGAACTTGATGAGATGGTGACCGCGAGCGAGCGCCGACTGCTACACATTCATGAGGAATTAGCGTCATGGAGAAAAGATCCAGTGAAGCACCCGACACGGAGGATAGGGGATGCCACCAAACATGGCGTGGTGAGATATGTGCCTCCCTTGAGGCCACCTCCGAAGCCGCCATGGATCCTTTGATGAAAAGGAAGAAATAAGTCGGGCCAACGACAATAAAAAGAGGCGCTTGTTGGGAGGCAACCCAATGGTGTGCATGGTTCGAAGACTTCTTCGCATTGCTAAGGTGAACTCGTTTTTTTTACCTCCGTTTTGGTTCTTTTGTGTTATTTGAGTGCCAATGATATATGCGAACTCTAAGTTTGGGGAGATGGTTTCTTGGTGAGCATTCATGATTTATTATGCCATTATATTTTTACCCCTTAGAGTTTGAGTTCTTAAATTAATTGCATGATATTTGTTTGTCTTGTATGTGAGCGTGAGATTGCATGTACGTGGAATTTTTCGATGATGATATGAGAGTCACTTCGGATTGATTGTGCTAGTTTAAAAGACTTGAGTTAATTTTATTTGGTTAAATTCTTGAGATGTTTTATTTTGGGGAAAAAAGTATGATGGTTGATATTTTTGTGATTTATTTGTAGTGAGTTGGTTTTGAGACGATTTGTATTGTTGAGATGTGCTTGTGATTGTTTTAATCAATGTTGATTAAGTTTGGGGACTTGAAGTTGAAAGTTGGGGTCTCTATGTCTCAGTCGAAAAAAAAGAATAATGAGGATGGAGGAATAATTGGTGGAGTCGAAAAGCCGTTTGGCACAAAAAAAAAATGAGAAAAAAAAAGCACGGGCTGCAACAGCTGCCAATCTGTGGGGGCTCTAGTGTATAATTCCAATAATTTCCGTATCTAGACGAGCACGAAAGGCTAAAATCCATGGGTTGTGACGGAGCTGCCGTTCCCTACTT
>BKCP01002224.1:914573-931820 GCA_008636005.1 Striga asiatica
TTTTTTTTTTTAAACAACAACGCCCCGGAAGGGCGGGGGATTGGGCTGGATCCCCAACCTGTGCATAGATCTGGGCCCCAAAAATGGGAGCCCAAAATGTCAACGAACCAGATACAGAGGTCTACATAATCTGAAAATCCAAAACCAAAAACAAGAAAAACAAAAAAGAAAAAGAACCGAAAAATGAAAAAGAAATAAAAAAACTACATAATAAGGTCGATCTTCGGGCTAACAGATGCCCGAGATAAGTCTATACTAATGAAAATAAAATGAAAATATAAATCCTATACTAGTGAAAGCGGAACGCTGGGTATCCAAGCTGGTCCATCCGTACAAGAGTGCGAAGGCGGAGTGGAGCAGTGTCGGTCTGGAATGTATGTGTGCCTGGTATGGTGGCGCCAAGGCTGGCCAGGTAATCAGCCGGTCTGTTCCCCTCACGGAAAATGTGCGTGATCCTGTGATGGACTGACTGAAGTAGATCTCTAATGCGCAGAAGCGGGTGCTGAATCTGCCACGAGCCCTGATGGCCCGAAGTCAGGAGGGTGGCGACAGCCGCAGCATCCAGCTCGAGTTTTTTGTTGCTAGGTTAGTTCTTTCTTGCTGCTAGGTTAGTTGTCTTTTGTTGCTAGGTTATTTCTTTCTTGCTGCTAGGTTAGTTGTGTTTTTGCTGCTAGATTAATTGTTAGTTGTGTTTTCTTTCTTGCTGCTAGGTTAGTTTAGTTGTCTTATTGTTAGTTGTGTTTTCTTTCTTGCTGCTAGGTTAGTTGTCTTTTGTTGCTAGGTTAGTTTAGTTGTCTTTTGTTGCTAGGTTAGTTGTGTTTTGTTGCTAGTTTAGTTGTTCTTTCTTGCTGCTAGGTTAGTTGTGTTTTGTTGCTAGGTTAGTTGTCTGATGCTGCTAAGTTAGTTGTATTTTTTTTTATAAAAAATTTGTAACCCATAGGATTTGAACCTGGTACCTCATGGAAGCAAAACAAGCAAATATAACCACTACACCACTCAAGGTTAAATGTCTTTTGTTGCTAGGTTATTTATTTCAATACAACGGGTCAACGCCGGAAGTCAACGGTCAACACCGGAAGTCAACGATTCTCGCCGGAAGTCAACGTCGGAAGTCAACGGTCAACGACGGAGTCAACGATTCTCGCCGGAAGTCAACGGTCAACGCCGGAGTCAACTAATAATTATTTTATTATTTAATTAATGTATATTTTAATTGATTTTTATCTAGACAAAATGAGTGGCTAAGATTGAGTCTCACGTACTCATTTTAAGGAGTGGTCTCATTGGATCCATCCCCTATATATATATATATATATATATGTATTATATATTATCAATATCTATATTTATATATATAAAGAAAAAAAATATACAATATCTATAGATATGTAAAAAATATGTACAGCATATTAATAATTAAAATTATATTTTCTATGCTATTTTAATTTAAATTAATAGTATTATTTATTTATTGAAAAATGTACTAACAATCCTTATATTTTACATTTCTAGATAAATTTTTAAAAATGTTTATAATGTTTTACTCTTTTGCTCTCTTAGTTGTAAATAGATTTAGTGAATTATAAAAACAAGTATTTAATTTGATAGTTATATTTTTTAATGTTGATTTTTTTTTTGTATAATCACATATTTTTAACTTCATTATATTTCTTAAAAAAATGTTCGTTTGATAAGCTTTCGTCAACAAAAATGTTATGCAATATGCTATAAAATTTCAATTTATATCAATTTTTTTAACCAAAAACACTTATATTTTTCATAAATTATAATTGTTGAACTTAAATTATAAATACATGATTTTTTATTTTTTATTTTTTTTTAAGTTTGAGGGTAATATAGATTTTAAGTTTTTAAAACTTGATGATGCACATTTCGATATTTATATTTATAATAAATATATTTATACATGAAATGAGTATTTTAACTTAATTTACAAGTTCATTATTTAACATTTAAAATCGGACCCACCATCTGAAAGAAATTCCTAGATCCGTCAGTGGGTATGCACGTGGTACGCAGATCGGTACAATTTTTAAAAACACTGGAGCACATATTATAATAAATAGTTTGACTGAATATAAATGCAAATATATAAACAAACATTGCAACATTAATTTGAATTTCTGACTTTAATTTTTTTACTTAGATATTGTAAGGTGGTCATCGAAATTAGAGAACTAACCTAGATAATTAGCGAATCGAAGCCAATCGCACACGGGCCGGGGAGCACGTGATTGAGATAGGATAAAATCATTAAATTAACCACAACTTGGAATCTAATCACAAGATATTCTATCTATCAATTTCATAATCAATTTCATAGTAACTCAAACGGCATCGATTACACTAAAACAATAATATATATATATATATATATATGTCACATCCTCTTAAGCTCTAGATCTAACACAAACCTTAGCCCAATTTCATTTCAATCAAACCAAAATCCAAAAAGAAAGAAACACAAGAGTAACAATGAGCACAGTCGGAGCCGCCCACAACGTGAACGTTTTAGGGTCAGGCGGGACCACCATTGTCCTTGGCCACGGGTACGGGACAGACCAATCGGTGTGGAAACACCTGGTTCCGCACTTGGTGGACGAGTACAGGGTTTTGTTGTACGATAATATGGGCGCTGGCACAACAAACCCAGACTATTTTGATTTCGAACGCTATTCGACTTTGGAAGGGTATGCGTACGACTTGATCACCATTTTAGACGAATTCCGAGTCGACAAGTGCATATATGTCGGTCATTCGCTCTCGTCCATGGCTGCAGCTATAGCCTCGATTTTCAGGCCGGATTTGTTTCATAAGCTTATAATGATCGCGGCTAGCCCGAGGTAGGTACTTGTGTTTTGAGTTATGAGTTATGAAAGCATTAGAGCATCTCTTAACAAACATAATATTTTATATGGTTATATATGTGACATGAAAAAAGGAAATAGCCAATTGTTTGTGTAATATAATTGTAAAAATAAATTGCATGTGTATAACATTAACATATATTCATTACATAACAAATACACGAGCACATCAACTAAATCAAGTTTTCTGTAGTAATCGGACTTATGCAGCGATCCACAAATTCATCTCTTCTGAGATAAATATACTTATACATGCGTCCATACATAATCTATGGATGATTACTTCAAGATTTGGCTAATAAGGCATCGTTTTTTATTAGGATGTCGAACACGGCCGACTACTACGGAGGGTTCGAACAGGAAGAGCTCGACAAGCTAACTGCAGCCATGGAGACCAACTGGAGGGCATTGACTAACGGCAGCGCCCCACTAATATTGGGCTGCGACATGGACTCGCCCGTCATGCAGGAGTTCAGCCGGACCCTCTTCAGCATCCGGCCCGACATTGCCCTTAGCGTGGTCCGCATGTTTCACTCCTTTGACCTAAGGCCCTACCTCGGCCACGTCACCATCCCATGCCACATCCTCCAGAGCTCCAAGGACATGTTGGTTCCCCTTTCGGTGGCCGAGTACCTCCACTGTAACCTTGGTGGGAAGTCGGTGGTCGAGTTGATACCGACCGCGGGACACATTCCGCAGTTAAGTGCCCCGGAGGTCACGATTCCGATCATTCTTCGCCATATAAAGCATGAAATCGCGGATGAGTGAGGAAATAGCATGCGGTCGACCCACCATTAGGACTTGACAAGTCTTCATTTGTATCTTTAGTTTAGAATCGTTATTATGTTTTTTTTTTCATTTTTTTTTTTTTANTTCTTTTTTTTTTTTTTTTTGTGTTTTGTCTTCATCTGGACTTTTTTTTTCGTGCTTTTACCAGTCGGTGATTTGATTATTCGACATTGATTTTCAATTGCATTTGGTTGCTTCATACGTGTGGCTTCATTTATGCATCAATCTTGGTCGTTTGATTCATTTCCTGCTAATGTTTTTGTTAGAACCAAAAGAAAAAAGGCAAAATATGGAGAAGAAAAGAGCAAACAGTTGAATCCAGACTTATGGTTGGATGACGGACAACACAATCTTCTGTTTCCTTATGATGTAGTGTCTGAGTTTTTGTAAAGATTGGATTTTTATCAACTTTTCTTTGATTAACTCTGTATTCTAATATTATTTTGTTTTATACCCACAATTGTGTTGCTTTCATAAAATTCGTAATATTCCTCTGTGTAGTACTTGAGTTGCCATTTTGAAAAGGCTTCATTTTGCTTGGGTTATTGGACTTTAATCTTTAAATTTTCTATCTTCTGTTTTTTTTTCTTTTGTATTTTCATGAAGGTTTCTAAAAATATTGATTTGGTATATGGGGGAGGCAGCATAGGCTTGATGGGTTTGATTTCACAAGCTGTTCATAATGGTGGTCGCCATGTTATTGGGTAAGCTCTCACTTTTTTCTTTTTCCTTTTCGATTATTATTTTAGAAAAAGTAAAATAAATATAAATAAAAGTATGTTTTGTATGTAGTTAGTATTTCTTAATTCACTTTAACTATTCACTAAAAAAAATATTTTTATATATTTTTTTTTGTCATGTTATTGTCCCCTGATGCAGAGTCATTCCCAAGGCTCTCATGCCCCGAGAGGTATGTCTTATAGGGGTCGTTTACTTCATGGGTTAGGATTGTACAAAATAATCCTGATAACTTTACATGTCAGCTTTTTGTCTCTTATACAAAATAATCCTGATAACTTTACCTGATAACTTCATACCAGGTTCTGAAAATATAGAAGTGACGGTCATTGGGGCGGGGGTGTGGGGTGTAGGGTTGAGGGTTCGAGGATGACGATGCCATTTTCTGCAAAAATGACCGATATTTTATTTTTGTGAGATATATTTAGTTTTTGTTCTTTTGATTTTTGTTCTGCAAAAATGTCATTTTTAATTTTTGTTCTTTTGTGAGATAAGATCGGCGCACATGTATTTAATTTATAATTTTTTTTGTTCTTTTGTAAATAAAATTACTCATTAATCCTTGATTTAATTATAGTTAATTCACGAATAATATATCTTTACAAAACTAATATTCCTAACGATGATTTGAAATTATAATTGTATTAAATTTTCGTTTCCACCTATTTTTCGATTTCATTATCGTAACCTTATAATCAACCAACACGGGAGAGCACAATTTTCGTTTCCACCAATATGTTTGTTAACGTTTTTATTTTATTTTAATGCCGTATACGTTATTTTATTGAATAAAATTCTAAATTAAACTCAATTGTAGTCTAATATAAATATAAATAATTAAATATTTTTACTGATTTGATACAAAAAAATTGAGTACCCCTCGGTTTGACCCTATAATCATATGTCAAACAATCAATTTTACATAAAACTTGATTGGAACTCTAGGGAATGTTTTTGAATTTCACTGTAAAATAGCAATAAAACCAAGCACGTACGTGGCAAGCTGGCAGCAAGACACGAGTTTCATAATTTTACAGTGAAACCCTATCTGGCGATCGAATTCATATTTGGCGATCGAATTCATATTTATATATTTATTTTGTTGGCGAACGCTTATTTAGTTCACGAATATGTTCGTGTTTGTTCGATAACTAATCGAGCACAATATTCACCAAAATTCATAATCGACCACAATATTCACCAAAATTCATAATCCAGCACAATATTCACCAAAATTCATAATCGAGAACAATATTCACCAAAATTCATAATCGACCACAATATGCACAATCGAACCAACTACATTCACAATCGACCACAATATGCACAATCGAACCAACTATATTTACAATCGACCACAATATGCACAATCGAACACAAATTCATACGGTAAATTGAACACGGCAAATAAATCGAAAAATTAACGAGAGGGATGAGCCTCGGTACCGTTCTCGGGACGGCGGCGGAGGAGAGGGCAGCGGCTGTCGACGGCGGCGGCGGAGGAGAGGGCAGCGGTTGTCAGCGGCTGTCGGCAGACGGCGGAGCTCGCGGTCGCGGAGGCGGAGGTCGCGGCGGTCCAGAGGGGAGAAGGCGATTTGGTTTAATAATCACACATACACGGATTCTGAGAATCCGTGTTAAAAAAATAAATTATTTATTTTGGACAAATTCGAGCTCGATTACACTATAATTGATCGATATTGTACTAATTCGAGTTCGATTTCACTATAATTGACCGAGATTGTACTAATTTGACTTCGATTGTACTAATTCGATTTCGATTTCACTATAATTGACCGAGATTATACTAATTCGACTTCGATTGTACTAATTCGAGTTCGATTTCACTATAATTGACCGAAATTGTACTAATTCGACTTCGACTGTACTAATTCGATTTCGATTTCACTATAATTGACCGAGATTGTACTAATTCGACTTCGATTGTACTAATTCGAGTTCGATTTCACTATAATTGACCGAGATTGTACTAATTTTACTTCGATTGTACTAACTCGACTTCGATTGTACTAATTCGGGTTCGATTACACTATAATTGTACTAATTTGACTTTAATTGTACTAATTTGACTTCAATTGTACTAATTCGAGTTCGATTTCACTAATTCGAGTTCGATTTCAGTATAATTGACTTCAATTGTACTAATTCGAGTTCGATTTCACTAATTCGAGTTCGATTTCACTATAATTGACCGAAATTGTACTAATTTGACTTTAATTGTACTAATTCGAGTTCGATTTCACTATAATTGACTTCAATTGTACTAATTCGAGTTCGATTTCACTAATTCGAGTTCGATTTCACTATAATTATACTAATTTGACTTTAATTGTACTAATTTGACTTCAATTGACTAATTCGAGTTCGATTACACATTATATAAATTATCCAAATACAAAATCATCCAAATACAAAATCATCCAATTACAAAATCAACCAAATACAAAATCATCCAAATACAAAATCATCCAAATACAAAATCATCAAATTACAAAATCAACGAAATACAAAATAATCCAAATACAGAATCATCCAAATACAAAATATTCATCTAAAAAATATCTAGTTCCCCCAATCATCGCGGAGTCTAGTTCGATCGATGGGAGGATGCGAATACGGGCAATGATCTGCGAAATGTAAGGGATCACCACATCTAGTGCATTGACCCCGGCCCCTTCTGCGGCGCGCCCGACGATCCATTTGCATTTTAAAGCGTGTAGTTTGGGCGCGACCTGGTCCAGGCTTCGAGATGATCCTCTCCCAATGCGGAATCAAATTCCATCCCACCTGCGGCCACGTGTCAGGATTTCCAATTGGAGCAAAATTCCAATTAGAAAATTGAGCAACCCAGTTCTCCGTCCAAAAGTAGGGATTATACAACGACACTGGTTGATCACCCCGGTGACGACACACTCGAATTGCATGAGAGCATGGTTTTCGATGTGTCTGCCACTTCCTATATGCACAACGCTGCTGCTGATAAAAGACCTTAAACCTATTTTCAACAATGATTTATATATATAAATTTAAAAAATATAAACTCATTTGAATGGAAAAAAAATTACAATTACAAAATACATACTTGTTTTGCCCTCTTCCATTGGCGCGTAGACCGGTTGTCACCATGTACTGGGATCCGTCGGCGTCCATACATTGCACCTCCTGATTCACCCGACTTTTCCAACACCCGATAGGCGGCATAGAGGTCGGTAGGAATGGGAGTCCTGCATCCTCTGGACTTCTTTTGTTCCTGTTCAAATAAATCCAGAGTCTTGTTCAATGTGGCCTGTACCAACGCTCTGCAGGGCAGGAACCTAACACCTTTGAGGACATTGTTGTAACTCTCTGACATATTCGTTGTCAGAGTGCCCCATCGACGTCCTCCATCTTTGTACAGGGTCCATTTTTCCACAGGAATTTTGAAAAGGTAATCGTATGCGTCCGGGTTACATTCATCGAGTTCCTGTCGACTCTGCTCAAATTTGCGGTGAGAACACAGTGAACCCAACCTCCAACACAAACCCCGGACTTGTTTATTCCGGTACCTTGAAAACACGTTGCTCCGGAGGTGTCGAAGGCATATCCGATGAAATGCATGGGGTTCGTGCCAAGTCTCCAGTAATTCAACGACACTCAATATGCCGTTGTCTCTGTCGGAAAGAAGACATATCGATCTGTCGGGGACGACATGATGGCGCAAATGAGTTAGGAAAAAGGACCAGCTAGCCGTGCTTTCTTCATCCACAATCGCATACGCGACTGGCAATAGACGCTTATTCGCGGTCTGTGCTATGGCAACAAGCAGCTTCCCCTTGTACGAACCTGCTCAGTTGGACATATGTTTTTTTTTTTATTATTATTATTATTATTATTATCAGACACTATTGTAAATTAGAAAATAAAATATTAATTTGCAATTAACAAGTAGTTTCCACTTGTACGAACCTCGCAGGTGCGTGCCGTCGATGCTAATAATCGGCGGGCAACGAAGGAAGGTTTGAATGGCGGGGCCGAACGCCCAGAAGACAAATCTGAATTCTCTGTCTCGAGATTGCTTCGCCATTTCTCCACCCTGCCATTCCCACTCAACGACTGTACCGGGATTCGCCCTTTGAAGGGCGGCGAAAAACCTGCAAATTATAAAAGGTAACCATAAATAAATAAATAAATAAATAAATATAGTTACAAACAACACGTAAATACGTTTATAATTAATTTTTACTTACTGAGGGAGTTGTGCGAAGTTCGATTCCCACGTGCCATGCAGACGATCAATGGCTTTTTTTCTCCCGTGCCATGCCTTCTTGTAGCTGACATCGACGCCCCAGGCACTTTTTACGTCGACCTGGACCATTTCCACACTGTAGGTCACCTGCTTCTGAATCTTAGCCAACAGAAGATTTGAGATCATGGTGGCGGTCACATTCTTGTGGTCATTTCTCTCGAACACCTGCATGCAAGTGTGGCTATCGGTCCATTCGGTTACCTCCCACTTGCCGTGATCCCGTTTGTTAAGACTCACCCGGGCCTTTCATATACATGGTACAACTTCATCTGATCTGCACACAACTTTAAACGACTTCTTGTTGGAATCTTTTGTCCGGACCGCCCTAAGCTTCTCAACATTCTAGGCATTAATACCAATCCGGGCTTCTTCCTTGGTAAGAAAAACTGTAGCCAAACGGATAGTCTCGACATGCCCATTCCAGGTTGGCAAGGCATACTCGTCCATGTCTACACACGATGAGTCCCACTCACCCATCTCGCGATAATCGTAGAGGCCTTCATTTGGAAAGGGGTGTTCTTCAATGAATTCTTGTTCGCTCTCCTCATTAATTGATATGTCCGATTCGGTTTCCGAGGTCTCATCCGTGAAATCGTCTTCACGGGAATGAAATCTTCATCTCCAACAATTTCTTCCTCAATGTCCGGTCCTCTCATGGTAAAGCTCGTTCCTTCGCCAAAATTACTCGTCCCTTCGCCGAAATTCTTCGTCCCTTCACCAAAATTACCGGCATGCGTAGTCCACGTATCCTCACCACCAAACATTCCCTCGTAACCATATGATGGCGTAGGATCCTCAACCTGTGTAACCTGTGTGTTTGCTTCGAACACTATATGCAAAAACACATAGGACATAGGAGCAGAGTAGTAAATCCACGAAAGAGAATTATCATTATGCAGTCTTCCGGTAATAAACGAACCATCTTGTTGTCTCGCCATCAAAGTAATATCCGAAATTGTCCAACTATCACGAAACCCACCATTTTTGTAAATCATATCTACCAATTGTTCATATGATATTATTCCATTAATAACAAATGAACAATCCGGACGAGACATATAATTCGAAAAATTCCATAACTCACTTTGGGGAATTTTCCAGTACACATTAACAAAGTATGGACCGTTAGACAACATTTATAACCTATTGCACAAAAAAAAATTATATTTTACAAATTACAACAACATAAAATGGCTAATCAAACACCACGAGAAAATTTCAATTATTATTTTACCAATCTACATTTAAAACTCATTTCCAACAACAACATATAATTAATTATATTTTTACTCCAACAAAATAAAATTGTCAATTAATTTATAAAAAACACCACAAAAACCCTAATCACCAATCTACATTTAAAATGGCTAATCAAACACACGAGAAAAATTCAATTATTATTTTACCAATCTACATTTAAAACTCATTTCCAACAACAACATATAATTAATTATATTTTTACTCCAACAAAAAAAAAAATTATCAATTAATTTTGTAAACACCAGTCGGTTGGACTGGTAGGATCGATAAGATTTTATAAATAAATTTTGTTATATTTAAAATTATTTTAAATAAAATTACATATTTAAATAAAATAGAGATTTATAAATTATTTATCAATTAGTTTAAACATTTGAATTTATAACTTATTTAGATATCTAAGTAACACATTTTATTTAAATTTATTACAAAAAGTACTATATATATATATATATATATATATGTATATTAGAATATTTATAAATTAAAATCTGAACAAACCACAAATAAGTTAATAAAATAGCTTGATCGCTTCGATGACGGTCCAGTTTTGAACACCTTATATTTACTGTACATTAATAAATATTATAATAAAACATTATATAATTCACATAAATATTAATAAAATGATATATAAATATTCATAAATCATTAAAGATAATGTCATAAAAGTATTGTTAATACGATTATTTGAAGTTTGGACTATATCGCATCCACATAATAACATATTTTCAATATAAAATTTATATTTAGGTTCAATAATCAATCTAGTGTGTTGAACTGATACATAACTTAGTCCCCTGGAACCAACCAAGTTGTGTTAAATTTTATGACTATTTTAAATATCACCTAAAAGTAATTCAATTAACTTGGGCAGTACCCTAATTCAATCACCCGATTGATCCGAAGAAAATTTCTTATTTTATTTAAATATATTTAATTTTTTGAAATAAAAATATTTTATGATTCATATGATAAATGTCTACACCAAATGATAGTATATTAAGTTTATAAATTATATATCTATAGATGAATTAATTATTTTTACTTTATGCATATTAATAAAAAATAAACACAGTAATTTCAAAAAATTAAGAGTAATTGATTGATTATGCAATTAAAGAATATTTTTTGCTATCAATATATTTTTAAAGTCGCAAATATAAAGACCGAGATTCTAAAACTTTTGTTATATTTTAGCCAGATTTTTTAAATAATAAAATAAATTAAAGCCCGAAATTTAATGTAGCATTTAATGTTGTATGATTTTTTAAGAAAAAAAATAAGAAATTAATAAAACTTACTATTTATAGGCTGCATTAAATTCTGANGCGCCCGTTGTTTGATGCTATGTATATATAGAATCGCAATAATGACTAGTTTCTATGAAATAAACATTGAGGATTATATTCACGAATATACTAATACGGGCAACAAAAATTCTATGGAGCCACGAATGGTTTTCTTATAAAGTTATCCACCATTTAATGTATTGACATCTGTCCAAAATGTATTTATTGCATGACACGTGTCAATAAGAAAACTATCCGATGGCTCCATAGAATTTTTGATTAAAACATATACAACATTAAATATGTTAATTGCCTTATTGTAATGCTAACAAACTTAAGACAAATATTACCCTCACTAATAAAAATATAAAATAAAGAACCTTAAACATGACATATCTACATTAGTATTCTCAAATCAAGAATTAAAAACCGTAACACTAATTCAACAACTTCAAATAGCCTTGCAATTAAAATCAATTTTTATTAAGGCCAACACACGAAAGAGGCAACCGATAAAGGGTACGAGTACGTGTTGGAATACACAAACTGAATTGTTTTCCCACTCGCCATCGGCCTCCCTCCATAGACGACACAATCATCATACCCCACGCGCTCAAAAAGGTTTGGGGGGACGAGTGTGGCAGACGCAAACCATTGGCAGTGAAAACGGACTTTTGCCACCCAACAGTCTGTACACAAATTCGTAATTATCACAGTATACCTTGGAATCCCATGTAATGAGACCACGCCTTGACTCACTTGTATGCGTACGTGCGGGCACAAAGTTTTCCATTTCGTATGTCCCCCATTTGGTTCTACGTGCGTCTGGTTCATGAATGTGTTTTGTGAAAGAAGCTTTGAATCAATGGCATTAGCGAATAATGGTGCCAAACATATGAAGAGAATTGTGATAACAATTGTGTAACGAGGTGCTTTCGTCATTTGGTTATAAAGAGGACTTGAAAGCACTCAACCTTTTTTTATTTTTATTTTTATTTTTTATTTTTATTTTTTGGGTGTGAAATGAAATAAGAGACAACTTCCCCATAAAGAGAGGAAAGTTTCGAATATTAATTGGAAGCATTAATTGTTAGCTATTTATTTGTATTTATTAGTTGGTTATGAATGAGTATTTAGTTTTCTATAAATGTATGGAGAATGCTACGGGATGGTTCCGTTGTGTTTTTAACCATTGGATTAATTACCTATCACTAGATTACATGTATATCTATGGCTAGAAAACACAACGGAACAATCCCGTAACGGGGATGGTAGCATTCTCCTAAATGTATAGTAGTAGTTATAGTTATACAGTAGGAAATGGTCCAATCAAATCTCCTTCAATTTGATTAGTTAAATTTGGGATTGCTAGTATCAGTTTTGCTATGGAGCCATCGGATTGTTCGGCAATAGTGTATTATACACTATTGGTGAATAAGTGTGGATGACTCCATAAGCCGAACAATCCGATGGTTCCATAGCACTATTGGTGAATAAGTGTGGATGGCTTCATAAGTCGAACAATCCGATGGCTCCATAGCAAAACTGATATTTTAATATATACTAGTTATCAACCTGTACATTTACATGAAAAGCGATTAATTAAGGGAGTGAGTAAAAAAAAACAAATAAAAAAAGTAAAAATCATATCGTATTCAATAAAAAAAATATAATTTAAGAAAGTAAATCTAAATATTATTAAATATTTTTTTATATATAATATTCGTGGTTTTCTTATCGTTAGAATCACCATCACCAAATAATTTTAAAACACGGTATGAGTGGAAAAAATGTAACACTTCTGAAAAAAAAAATCGATATTAGAATTAGGAAACAAATTCATTGTGAACAATTTGGTGTTGCAACATCATCTATCCTTTAGACGTTTGTTTCCAATTATGTTGTGGCCGATCAGCCTCTTCATGATATTGGGGTTTGTATGAAAAAAAAAATAAAAAAAAATGAAGATAATGGTAGAGTAGATAAAAAATAATGTTGCTAGAAATATTTGATGAAGTTTTAAAATAATATAATGTGAGTTTAAGAAACAACAAGGTGAAGAAAATTTTGGGGGTTTATATAGAAAAGTAAATGACCAAGTGCGTGGCTTAACAATCGAAACACAATAAACAAACAAATAATTGGTATATGGTCCATAGCCAAAATTACAAATACGGCAATAGATATTTGACATCCATTACCTAATTAATGTTGTATATATATATATTAAATACTGATGAAACTTGATCCTGCACGAAGAAGAAGAGGCGCTTCCAAATCAATTGTGCCCTCTGAAGTATGAGTGGACGGTGTCGTTTCATCATTTCCCTTGTCTATTTGGCCAACTGTTTTCTCATTCCTTGCGTCTTCATAGTCCTTTGCCTTACCCCACAGCACAATGTAAAGTCCAATTATCACAGCAACTCCCCCCAACAAGCTGCAATTAATGTTTAAATTGAAATAATACAACATTTTGAAAACAATGAACGATCCAATTCCAATTAGCTGTTATTTTCAACATTAATCTGAATAATATTCAAACTGAATAACTTGTTATACCTTCCAACGTACAACATCTCGTGCAGAAAAGTACAAGCAACAATAGCGACAATTACGGTGGTTAGAGGGTGGAACATGGCTGAAAAGAGGGGACCTCTCCTTGGGAGGCACCATGCTTGAGCAAAGAAAGTAACTGCTGATGCCCCACCCTGCATTCATTCCCAATTATATGTGTATGTGTGTTTGTTTTATCAACTTTTTGGTGACATCTATATATATATATTGAAAGACATTATTTAATTCAAAAATAGAAAACTGATTTTTTTTATTTTTTTTTATATCTCATATATTCATAGTTGTTTTCTTAGGCCAAAAACATAAAATAAATCATATATGGTAACCTTAACAACAACAATAATTAATTGCTCACGGCATAAAAGACGGAGATCCATGGCACCGGTGAATTGAATATCCAGGCACTCGTATCGGGTTCGAGTATCAATGCTACCACTGCCGATTGTAAGGCGGCCATTAAGAACATTAGTGTTGTTACCAAAAGATGATCCGGGTATCGAGCACTTACATGGGCCTGGCAAATATAATAACACATGTATATAAAGTTTTATTAAAAAATATTATATTTTATTTCTCCTTGGCAATTGCTAGTTGAAGGAAAAAAAAAAAAGACAAATTCGTCGAGTAACTTTTGCAGTTGAAAATTTTCAATTAACTAGTAAATACCAAGCACAATATGCCAAATCAATTTTGTAAAATAAATAAATAAATAATTATATCTTTCAACTCAGAGTTTGTATTCATTAACAAAATAAATAAATAAATAAAATAAACAGTAAATTTTGGTACTAGACTAAACGTAGACAATAAATTTCCAATAGTGTTGGAATTAAATAAATGCAAGGAAATTAGTGTGCACCTGCAGAATTAGCCAAACTGACCAGCAACAGGGGCTTGCCAGCAGAAATACACAACCTAAAAGCCACGTGTCGTGTCCATTATTATTAACATTCAGTAATTTTGGACCTTTAAAAAGTGCCATTACCGCTGCCCCACAAACACACACTACTGTCCCGATTATCTTAGCCACACTTCTCAGGCTTCGGAGATTCACTTTCTCCAATCTGTATTGATTAATTTATTTATATTAATTAGTAGATATGATGAAGAAGCTTCGTGAACATATAAATAATAATAAATAAAAAAATTAACTGTCACCGTTGAACAAAGGATTTAAGTGACATCGTTCACAATATTTATGTAATTAATTGCGGTAAATACTATTTAAATTAATTGTTAATTTAAGTACCCCAAGGTATAGGCCATGATAAAAGTGATGGCTGGCATCAAATTGCCCAAAGTACTTCCAACTGTTGAATTAGCCAACGCCAAGCCTTCGTAATACAAGTTCTGATTTAGTGTTATACTGCCCACAACAAAACAAAATTAATGTTACTAACTGTTATTGAAAGAAATAAAATCATATACTATATAGTTGTCAAGTAGATTTATTAATTATACAGAACTTGCCCAATAAAAGAGACAAGGAAAATCAGCCACAAGCTTTTCCATTCCAGACAATGTTCTTTCCTTCCTCTCCTGCTCCAAAAAACACAGATTTCTCGTCAAATTAATGAAAAATAAATTGTTATCAATTAATTAAATAAAAATGATACCTTGAGAAATATGCAATTGGTGACATAATCAAGAACGCTATGCACTGCCTGTAGACAACAAAAACTCGAGTGCTCATCCCTTGCAAAATCCCAGCTCTTCCAAATAGAGTCACTCCAGCGTACACAAACTGACATCCCAATAATACTACTATGGGCTTGTAGTTTTCCAAACCCATTTTCTAATATAAAAAATATTGCTTCAACTTATTGTCTATCTAATAAAGGCTGAGATGTTTATTTTATAGGCCCTTGCCATCAGGGGAAGACCAATAATATATGGGCACGTGCGCCAAAAATGAAATAATTAGACTAATATTATTGGTTTTATATGGTTTCTATTTTTATTTTTAAAATTTTATATGCAATTATACTAAACTCGCTCACTTGTGTACTACTTTAATTTTTTTCAAACAATAATATATAGTTTGAGAAATACGTACTTGAAAAATACGTAATGAAAATGATATAATTAATAAATGCTAGGGAAGAAAATAAATTATTGAAGCACATTGCAAATCACACAAAAATGAATAATTGAACTACCTAATTGCACATGACACCTTTTGAAATAAATATTTAAGGTAGGTGGATAAAAAAAGAGTTGAGTATGGTCATGTTTAGACATGGCCAAAACCCGGGCCGGGTCACGACCCGGCCCGGCCCGCCGGGTCGACGGGCTCAAAAACACTAACCCTGAACCGGCACGGACCTATACTCGTGTCGGGTCCGTATCTGGGCCAGGTCGTGTCCGGGCCGTGCCGGGTCCGTGCTTTTTTTAAAAAAGAGTATAAACAAATAACAAAAAAATTAAAAAGAAGGGTCATCGACCCGGCCCGGCCTTGACCCTCCGGGCCGAGTCATGAAACGAATGACCCTTACACGGCCCTTCTGAAATCCCGGCCGGTCTCGGACCCGTGGTCAACGGGTTTGACCGAGCCGGGTCGGCGGGCCGGGCGACCCTTTGTCCATGTCTAGTCATGTTGGAGATACATTTTTTTCCAAATAATTTGGGGATTGACAAACGTCCACCACAGAAAATTGAAAAATAGTTGAGTATGGTCATGTTGGGGATGTAGTTCAGTTTTCGCTATTGTGCCATGTTGTACTTCTTATTCTACACTAGTTATTTAAATATATGTTTTTAAACATCATGGTCTATCACAAATTGTTTTAATCTTATTTCAATCTATCTTAGTAATTTTGTCGTTATTTAATGTTATTGTTTTCTTTTCTTTTCTGTTATAATATCTTTTTATAGTCATTTTCATAATTATTTCTACTAGTAAAATAAAAATATCATAAATAATATGAAATTTTTACACTATTATTGTAAGCAATGTAAAATTAAATGATAATGTAATATTCATTATTTAAATATCATATTATCTAATTGTCATAAAATTAAGATTTCTTTTCCGTGTTTTATAATTAAATATATTAATAAAACACAAATTAAGAAACTTTTATTCTCATTTTGTCAATTTATAAAAAAAATGGAACAAAATATCAAAATAAAAATGTTGAAATGCAAAATTTGCCTCGAACCGCATTTTTACGTTCATCGGAATTCGGAGGAAAGAAGTAGAACAATGGAATTTTCCATTCATTTTGTCGGAAGGTTGGAAAAGGTCCAATATTAAAAAATTTTGGGGCCCTTTGCATATGATAATTGTCCTTCCTACAATAATGGAGTGAATTGACAACTTTTATGTCTTTTTTTTAAATAGCACATGCTCATTGTAATCTCGTAGCGTTAGTTTGAAACCGTTAAATGCCACACAAAG
>BKCP01002224.1:931844-966254 GCA_008636005.1 Striga asiatica
GAATGCACAAAATATGAATAGTCCCACAACTTTTAAAAAATGATCAAAAGTAGGACTTTTTCTCCGGATTTACTATTTCCGGCCCGGAGCGCCACGTGGCGCACACGTGGCTTATTTTTTACACGCTGACATTCGACGTAGATAGGAAAAAATTCAAAGTTAGTCCCACAAGTATAGAGGGGTGACATTTTTGGTCCCGATGGAATGCAGAAAATTCAAAACTAGTCCCACAACTTGTAAAAAAATATGAACACGTCGGATGCCACGTGGCGTTCCGGGCCGGAAATAGTAAATCCGGCGAAAAAGTCCTACTTTTGATCATTTTTTAAAAGCTGTGGGACTATTCATATTTTCTGCACTCCGTCGGGACCAAAATTGTCACCCCCCTATACCTGTGGGACTAATTTTGAAATTTTCCCTGAAGTGCGGATATATAAAATGCTTAACACAAAACTACAGGGGCCGAATGAGCCTCGTGGAGTGGCCGATCTCGGAGATTTACTTGTGGTGTGAGGTAAAATTATATATTAACTTAAACACGTACGCAGGCAAAGAGAAAACAAATATTTGATTGTCACACCCCAAACAATCTAATTAAAAGAGAGAGAAATTATATTATATAGTATAACTTGGGTATTTTTTTATACCATGTTCAACTCAAAAGCTCATTTTCAATCTCATCTTGCAGCGAAACTGATTGCAAAAGAGGGGAAATCGGCCACATTCAAATTACCTTCAGTAATTGTCACATAAAACAGTTATTCTTCTCTAACCGAAAATTCATTTTCAAACCCAAAATAATATTTTTGTAATATTCTTTTTCACATTAACTTTTATAATTTTTCAGTGGTAACTACATATATTACAACTTTACAAGTTAAACCAAATTATTATTTTATATTTGGATGGATAAATGTATAAATAAATTAATGGAGGATTAATAGTTCATACATATAAAAATATTTGTTATATTGTAGTACTTGTATGTTATTTTTTCTTTTCATTATTAAATGGGTAATTTAATGTCATTTTTTCAATTTTATGGCATGTGAACAAATTTATATTTCTCATTACAAGCTCAACAAATATTTTAAAAAATAGATTAATTAATACAAATATTTTCATATAACGTCTATTTTTATAGATTAACACTTGGGTTTATATATATATATATATAGAGAGAGAGAGAGAGAGATGGGATCACATGAGAATAGTAAATAGTGAAAGAAATAAGAATAAATCTCAGCCATTGAATACAACATATCAATGGTCATGATTAAGCCAAAGTTTATTAATGATAGTCAAATATACGATGGCATTCTAGTAAATAAGTGTAGATATTGTGGTCAAATGTATAAATTTTACCACTCAATAAGGTCATTATCGTATTTGTACCCTCACCCACGTGACACAACCCACCCACCAACAACTCTCTCTCTCTCACACACTTCTACACACACATCACACACACCTATACACACACAGTCGAGACAAACACAACTCACACACACACACACACACACAGTTACAAGCTCGCCGGAGGCGTCAGATGGAGGATGCAGGAGAGACGGCGATGAGGTGGAGGAGGCAAGTCGACGCGACAACGACGGAGGCGATGCGACGCAGTGTCTGACGGCGGCGAGACGGCGCAGTGGCTGACGGCGGCGAGACGACTCGGCGGCGGACGGAGGCGAACTAGCGGCGGAAGCTGACAGACGCCAGGCGAGCGGCGACGGACAAAGGCGAGGCAGCCAGCGGCAAACACTTAGGGAGGACGACCCAAGCGGGATGTTCAGACAGATCTGGGGGACGGCGGCGGCGGCGTGTTGAGTGGCGCGGCGCGGTCGACGTGTTTAGCTCGTCCTTGATGAAGGCCAGGCGGCGGCGGTGGGCTGCCAGATGAACAGTGCTAGGCTGTGGTTGAAAGTTTGATTTGGGGGCTTAAGGGATGATTGGATATGAATTCAACTAGTTAAAAATTAGTTTTTTTTAACTATAGTTAAGTTTGAAAAAAAGTGGTATGGTTAGTTGATAGTGGATATATTAAAATAATATTTAAAATAAAATAATTAAAATTGATTTGATGTAAAAGTAGGAGAAAATGATTGGAAGTGATGTTAGTTAAAATTGTGTGAGTGGATGAATAGTGAATTATAGTTGATGTGATGTGTAAGAATGATTTGTTGATATTATTTAATTATATTGATAATATTGGAGGTAGTGGAGTTGAGTTAAATTTGAGTTTTTATTGATTTTTTTACTGTAGAATTTATATACAATCGCCCCCTTAGTTTTGAGAATTTGATAGTTTATATGGACTTAATTGAAATTTTAAAAAAGTTTAATTTATCACAATTCATTGCATATGTTAAATATGTAATTTATAAAAAAAAATACTAAATGCACATTAATAATATATAAAGTGCACATTAATGTGTTTGTATATGCACATTAAATATTAGAAATATATATAATTGTTTAATGCGCTACGAAATACATAATATTATTCGTCGGTTGTTTCGGTCAAATTGACTGACCAAAATGTCAAAAAATGAAATAATTGAGTTAAAATTGACCCGGCCGAACTTTTGCCTCAAATCAAATTAAAATCAAACTGAATCAATCGGTTTATTCGTTTAGTTAACTAAATTCTAAAAAATAACTGAAATAAACTATTATTTATATTATAAAAACATATTTAGTGTTTCTCCTATGGTTATTCAATATTTTATATCATTATTGGTTGAAAATAAATAATATTGAAATACTGATGACGATAATGTGCATTCTTATAGGCACTAATGTGCAATTGGTCTAACATTATTGTGCAATATATTGAACGAGTATTTTTTATTGTGCATTATCAATTTGTACATATAATAAAAATATATTTAGATTTTTACACTTTTTTATTTAATATTTTTATATTACTGTTAGCTGAAAATAAATAATATATATAGATAAAGTATATTTTTTTATATATAAATATAATCCAGTCAAGTTTGTTATTTCACTTTTCTTTATTTTAATTAATTTATTTATTTTTAAAATAAAGTCGAATCTTAATCGAAATAATCAAAAATTTAATATATGTAAAATACATGCTTTTTATGCTAATGTGCGTTCACAAACGAATTAATGTGCAATCGGTATAACATTAATGTGCAATAGTATAATCAGTAATATTCATTTTGTTTATTGTGCATTCTTGAATACATCAATGTGCATTTAATACAATAATAATGTGCATACTCTTACTTAATTAATGTGCCTTTACTAATGTTTTCATTATTTACAGATTTACCCCACATACTCAATTGCAATATAAATAAAATTTGTAAAATTGCATATAAGACCCTTGAATTACTCTAACTTCCTATTTGAAGCCCTAATTCAAAGTGCAGATTTTGGCCGACCACCACCACGCCTCCGCCGTCCAGATCACGAGAAATTGCCGACCAAAGCCTCCATGTTCCGCCGCTGTTCAGGGCGGAGTAAACCAGTGTCCGCCATGACTAGAGCTGACTGGAGTTTCACGCGGCCCACCATGACCGACGTGCTTGCCGCCTGAAGAGCTGTGGGCACACCTTATTCACGACGCCGTCGTTGGCCTGGAGAGCAGACGCGACGTTCGACGGTGGCGAGGAGACAAACGAGAACGGGGAGGATGCCACCGGTAGATAACAGCGTGAGCATCTCTGCCGGCGCCGGATGCGGCGTGGCAGCGAGTCATAGACTCAGACAGAGCTATCTCGACGGTGCCGGCGAAGTAGGCCGGGATCTAGGTATTGGAGATGGTGCTGGAGCTGGGTGACGGCAGAGCCGATCAATTCCTCCAGTGAGAAGTGCGTGCGTGTGTCTGTGTTTGGATGTGTGTGTGTGTGTGTGTGAGAGAGAGAGAGAGAGAGTGGAGAGAGAGAGCAGATCTGAAAATCGTGAGTTGGGTGGGGGGTTGGATTTAATGTTTATGGTGGGACCCACTGATGTGGTTAATGGTTGGTGATAAAATGTCCATTATACCCTTAATGAATGTATAATTTTGACTTTTTTCAGCCATTAAATTATTTGATATGATGGTTGAGATTTATTCTTATCCTATATATATATATATATATATATATATATATATGTAGTGGGTGGATCTAATGAGACCATCCCTTAAAACGAGTACGTAAGATTCAATCTTAGCCACTCATTTTGTCTAGATCAAGGATTTATGTTAATCAACTAAAATATATATTAATTAAATAATAAAAAAATTATTAGTTGACTCCGACGTTGACCGTTGACTCCCGGCGAAAAATCGTTGACTTCCGGCGTTGACCCATTGACCATAATATGTATTGTGTAAGAAGTAAATATGGTGAGGCAAAATTAGTGTAAATATGTTGCAAAGTTATTGTAAAAATATTGCAGAGTTAGTTGTTTTTATTTATAATGTTTAGCTGTATTCAGTATAAGGTGTAAAAATTGTTGTTTTTATCAACTCCATTTTTTGGCTATCCAAATTTTTGAAACAAAATATGCAGTTACAAAACAATTTTTTTTGAGGCGGCTATGCACTTGCAGAGTTAACCTTTGGTTAGCTCCACATATATTGAGAACAATAATGTTGATGTTCAGCATTTATATTTTTTAATAGTAATCATACCTTCAAATTCGAATGTCATTCATTTTAAAATAACGTACAATAAATATGAAATTTCATTGTATAAATATGTATTTTTCCTAATGAAGTAAGAAATATCGATTTACCTAATTACTAGGCTGACTTATAGTCTTCCACACATAATTTTGATTTTAAAATGTCCCCCACATATATCCCACAGTTCAGAAAAGGTCATAAATATCTTTTTCTAGTATTACTTTGTCCCTATTTTTCGGGTCATTAACATTAATTTGTTCACTTAACGAAACACCAAAGATGCACAAAATACTTCAGAAATTGGGAATCGCGAGTTCTCATCCTTTATACTCATCTCTAGACATGGCCAAAACCCGGGCCGGGTCGCCGAGCTCAAAAACACTAACCCTGAACCGGCACGGACCTATACTCGTGTCGGGTCCGGGCCGGGTCCGTGCTTTTTAAAAAAAAAAGTATAAAAAAATAATAAAAAAATTAAAAAGACGGGTCATCGACCCGGCCCGACCCTGACCCTCCGGGCCGAGTCATGAAACGAATGACCCTTACACGGCCCTTCTGAAATCCGGGCCGGTCCCGGACCCGTGGTCAACGGATTTGACCGGGCTGGGTCCGTGCCGGGTCCGGGTCGGGTCCGGGCCGGGTCGGCAGGTCGGGCGACCCTTTGGCCATGTCTAGTCATCTCCTGCAAAAAGACCTATTTTTGGCGACGTAAATCAGTTTATATAGTAGGGAAATGAATGTGGCCTGAATTCAGCATTCGGAAATAATATGTGGTCTGAATTTACAATGATAAGTCAGTATAGTCAATGGTTGATTGCTGGATGGTTTGTTTTCGTTTTCGCTTTCATATTAGACATTTTGACGTGATAGAATATAAGCATGGTTAAGCAAGCATTAATTTATGGGTATATGCTGCAGTATTCCAAATGAAACGTGTCCAATTAGCATGCATGGGACCCATCTTTAGATGGGCCATTGTTGTAATGTCTTTATTAATCATTAAAATCGTGGTTTAAGTCATCATTTTCCTCTACTCAACTATGCTTTCATAATAGATGTCGGTTGAATTTGATGATATGTAATATTATGCCACTTTTTAGATCGCATACGACTTAATTACAAGTTGAGTGGTTTAAGTGGATCAGTAGATCGATAAGAGGTTGGATAAAAAGGACTCGATGTTACTAGAGTACCAGGTCGGTGATGGCCTCTTGGGTAGAAGTAGTTCGACAACAGGTCGAGTTGAGGTTTTCAATTAGCGAAAACTCGACTTGGAAGTGAAGAGGTCGGCGTACGACCTAAACAGCAGACTTGCGCGCCCATTGGAGACCAGAATGACCCATTTCAAAGGTAATCGAGCTCATAGCATAAATTATGCTTAAAGAATCTTCTTAATGAGGTAGGTTAATGTTGACGCACCAGAATAATGGATAAGTACGAATATAATTAGGATAAGAACAGTACATGAATAGAACCACGTGGCTAACGAAATTGGGCAGTTGAGTACACGGGTAGTATAATCGGAAAGTTGGGGCACTTGTGCAGCCATATCGGGCAACTCTTGGGCAACAAGGTGACACCTCTACATAAATGGGTGATGTATAATCATATGAAATCTACACCCTAAGCATTTTACATTTACATACAACTAGTAAAGTGCACGTGCGATGCACATGGTAAATGTTTTTTGACAATTAAGTTTAATAAAAAAAATTAGTTAATTTATAAGACAAATCATTGCAAGAACGAAATAAAATGTAGAACAAATAAACTTCTAATGTATTTTTTTTAAAATAACATAATGATGTCCTAATAAAATAAAATAAAATAACACATTACAACCCCAGAAAGTATAGCTAGTCCCTAATGGGAATAAAACGCTAAGTAACTAAATAAAGGCCTAATGCATATTATAGATGCATTAGTTCTTTTATTTAATTATGTAGGATGATTCAAGAGTGCTTTTCTTTCGTTTTGGTTTTGACGTTTCAAAAAAAACCATTCATACCGTTGAAGCCCAATACATTAGTAGTATTGCAATTCTTCTTAATCCATTTGGCAAAACGTCTACTTTATTCAAACACTTAAATATTCTAGCTAAACATGTCTCTGTATAATGTATTTCCATCAACAGTTCATTAATATCTCTATAAAATAATCAACGTGTCATTGAAGGTGTTAGTATTTTTTTTTTCTATCATTGTATAAACTATTTCATTATCAACTTTCCATATAGACAAATAAATACCTACCCCATGAAGGCATCACCCTAGGGGGTGGGTAAAAATTTCATCTCCATATAAAAGTTGACTTACCAAAATCATGGTTATATGTACTTCTTCCGAGGTGTTAAATTACTTTATGAAATCATAACATTACATGAAAGTACGTACTTTAAAGTAATTGCACATATGTTCATGCACAATATACAATGAGATTGCAATATTCCTATAAAAAAAAGTTACAATTTCATTCAAACATTCAAGAATGTTTTGATCAGGCTCTAACATTTTCTTTTCAATGTGAAGACTGACGAACTATATAATCTATTGTTTGCAAATTATTGATCATCTTGGTTGTTGCAATGATTTTAGAGTTGTTTATCATAATATTTTTTACATTCATTCGGATTTGCAAACTTATGTGCCTAACTTCTTTAATACTTTTATTGTCTAATTTTTTTGCAACATACATAATGCTTTGAAAATTCAAGATAAATAACTCTTCTTGATTCTTCCACAATGACAAACAAAATAAAAATAATCAAGTAGATGATATTAAGAAGTTAAAATGATTTAGAGGAGAAAAGTTAGAATTCTATTATATTATGATACTCTAAGTCGTCTACGAACTTAATTATCAGGAAGTTATTATTAAATCTAAATTATCTATTACGAAGTTTTTATTTATTTTTTAAATAATTAAAATTCTTGATAATATAGGATCATTATTTATGAGAACCAATTTCTTACAGAGTCCATATATTAAACGCTAGCAAAAAAAAGTAGTAATTTTAGAAGACTTTTTTTTTTTAGATTTGGTATTCATATTTCTCTAAGAAAATCCAGACTTCTTTTTTCCCCATTGCATTACTATCGTTTTAATTGTTTCTTATTACATTCAAAAATAATATTTATTAGTTGAAATAATAGAGCACATTTATATGTATCGAGCCATTTTTTGTACGTACTTTATATAACGACGTTGTTATCAAAATATCTTATTTATTAGGATACAACTAATATAATCACATACACAAATACAATTTAAAATTACTTATTTATTTCTTTTTAATAACAATATATTTGATAAAAATGTACTTTTATATTGGTTACAAGATTAAAAAAATTAGGGTTTTTTTCTATTGGTTGATAAAATATTAAATAACTAACTCATTTTCATATTCATTGGTACAATTATTGTGCATCAATATTAAAAAATAGAATAAGAGGGTAAAATTGTAATTTTGATCATTTATCATATTTTCTTTAGTTGTGATACCGCATTTATGTTATAACTTTAATAAAATTATGAGATGAATTAAATTATAATTGTTTGAGTTGTAAAGTATTATGTATTTTCTTACTTTTAATTATATTTTCAATATAGAAGACATGATTAAAATTATAAAAAATATTTCCACAATTGTGTTAGATACCTTATCCTAGATGTTTTGGGATGAGAGCTTGTGTCGGCCTATAAACATGGATCTGCCAATGATTCCAATAAAATATTTTTGTGTATTTATAAAATTCTAGTTAAAATAAACGTTCACCTTGAATATGTTTATATTTTCCATTGGCCAGCTCCAACTGATATACGACATTAATTAAATTTATCACTTTTTTGACTTGTAAATTGAATGCGAGCTATATGCTTTCTCATCGCCCAGTCTTACATTTTTATTACGTAGAAGTTAGAACATCATTCTTACCCTAGTTTAGTTACTATAATACTAATAAATAATTAAAAGTTGCAAATTAGTAATATAGGATCATTATTTATGAGAATCAATTTCTTACAATCCATATATTTCAACGATAACAAAAAAAAAGTAGTAATTTTAGAAGACTTTTTTTTATTAGATTTGATATTCATATTTCTCTAAGAATATCCAGACTTCTTTTTTCCCTTGCATTACTATCGTTTTATTTGTTTCTTATTATATTCAAAAATAATATTTATTAGTTAAAATAACTAGAGCAAATTTATATGTATTGAGCCATTTTTTTGTACGTATTTTATATAACGACGTTGTTATAAAAATATTTTATTGTTGTATGTATTGATGTGTTAAAAACATATTACAAATGAGAAAAATGATAAATTATAAAAAATATAATGTGTAATTTGTAATGACATTATGTTATTTTGATGGTATATTTTCTAATGCCTAATCCTCTATCATTCAGCAGAAAATTCTTCAATTAGACAGAACTCAAAGCATTTTAGCTTTTGCTAAAGACCAGAAGGTCAGAAACAGACTTTTGAAGCTGAAAGTTAAAGGAAAAATAAAGCATTTCCTCTGGAAAGGTGTTTCAGGAGTTTAATCAGTTGCAGTGAACTTGAACAAGAAAGGTATTGAGATAGATAGCATCTGCCGAGTATGTGGTTATCAGAGGAAACAGTGGAACATGTGTTCTTTTTCTGCCCCAAAGCTCAGCATGTTTGGAAGTTTTCACCAGTTCAGTGGGATGGACCTACAAGACTTGACACAATGAAACACTGGTGGTGGTGGAATATTTCTAATCTCAATCACAGGGACATTTTCGAAGCCCGAATTCAACTCACCACTTACATATTATGGTGGCTATGGAAATCCCAGAATCTATGGATTTTTGAAGGCATTTCAAGGCGGGCCCCCTCATTGTTGAAGCTGCACTCAAGGAATGGACAGAATACGAGGAGATCAACCGGCAAGTGCCCAGGGAGAACGGAAAGCAATGAAGATGATGGTCTAGGATCCTAGGATCAATGGAAGTCACTCATTTGCATTTCTTTTCTTCTTCATTGTTTTTAGTTATTTGGCTTTAGGGGCTTAAGGCTCAGTTGTTGGTTAACTGCTTAGGTCTCTTAGATTATGGTATATTTTTGTTGCATTTCTAAACCACCTGCGTGTGGATCTCCCTTATTTTGGCTTTTCGGTATTGAACCGTTCTGTATTGACTCCGGAATTAAGTTATCTTGACACAAATAAAGTAATAATAATTAAAATATCCTGATATATTTTAATTAATTGTTGGACGAAAAAGTTCAAATATTTTAAGGGTTAATAATTAAAATATTATTCACCTCGATATTAACCACCTAATGGAAGTCATGTGAAATTTCTTAACTTTATTGGCTTGGTTACCAAAATTAGAAACAAAAAAAATCAAACAAAGAAACAAATAAATGACGATATTTGTGTGATAAAAATTAATTCAATAAATTAAGTTGCAATTTCTATTCTTAAAAAATGAAGTAGTTAAATGAATTGTTCCACTTTTTTAGTTTGTTAGATTATGTATATATTTCGCGTGTACATGGTTTCAGTAAGATTTTATTATCTTCTCTTGATTAAAGTTAAGTATGTATCTTTAGAATTATTTATTATATACATGTTACCCCGCAATTAAGTTGTCTATTTTTTTTACCTAGATTTATCGATTTTTAAAATTATAAATAAGTAGTTGAAAATATTTTGATATTTTATAAGTATTTATTATGTTGTTTTTATTGGATCAATTTTCTTTTAAGATCATTTACATATTAGAAGTATGAAATGTGATTAGGATTTTGCATTAAAATCATAGTAAAAATAAACATCAATTCTATATCCTTTCAAAGCTTTGTTGTTCGGATTGATTTTTGGGAGATATGAAAAAAGCAATTTGAATGTCGAAGAAGTAAATTCGTGAGGAATAATAGTACATAGAGTATTAAAGTTGATTTTTATGAGACGTGGAATGATTTTTTCATGTGTTTTGTACTTAATTAATTAAATATTAGTTATTAATTAAAAATATAAGATATGATGGGTATTAGTGTACTACTAATTTGTCATTATATAATGTCAAAGTAAGGGTCTTTTAGGTAGTTCACTTCTTAATTAAATATATTAAATAAAATGAGTATTAGTGTATTACTAATTTGCCATTAAAAATATGTAAAGTAAGAGTTTTTTAGGCAGATCATTATTTTTACAAAATCACTCGTCCTTTTATAATAGTATAGATAGATATAGATATAGATATATACATCATCTTCCTCAAATACTGACTTGAGCATAGGAGCTTCTACGTTGGGACAACCTCGACACTATTTTGCAGGTAATTTCACCGGTTTAAGGACGAATCAAGGATGTCGAAACAGGTCGAGGTCATTGTCAATACCATTTGGCGTCGTTTGTGGCACACTCGTTCAAAAATCCATCAATCACCACTTACTATGGCGAGCGATGATAGAAAAAAAACCTGGAACCCACTGATGGGTATTTCAAGGTTGTTCAGATGCCGATTATCTCAATTCTCAACCACTCTGGTCTTGGAGTTCAGCGCCTGTAGCAGCACCTGGTGGCCCGTTGGCTCAACTTGAAGGTAGATCGGGCATGGAAATGGTTCCAGCACCACCGTCACAACTAAATTTACCTGAGGATGGTGAGAGGAGGTCGTCAGTGGTAGGAAGGAGTGTTGCAGCCAACGAGCAGGTCGTGAGGCTCACCATGGATGAGCTCAATAAGATTATTGCGAAGGATGTTGCGGCTAAGTTCACTTAACCACAACCACAGGTGCCAAGTGTAGTAAACCTCATTACACCGACAAGAAGGGTGGAGGTCGAGATGTCCAGCATCTTGACCTTCAGAGCTCAATGTGACCAGGCGGTGGAGAAGATGACAGTTTAGATCCGTGAACTACAATCCAAATTGGAGGGTAAGTCAGATCGGAGAGCTCGAGGGAATCCATTTTGCAGGTATGTACTTGATGAGGATTTACCGATCGGATTTAGGGAACTCTACATTATCTATGATGGATCGACAAACCCGTCTCGTCATTTGCAATCTTTGAGAATATTGCAGTTTTATACGACTATACTGATGTTGTGAGGCGTAGAGCTTTTATTGAAACATTGTGTGGAAGAGCGCAAAGTTGATTCCATCAGCTCGCCCCGGGGTCGGTCAGACACTTTGAGGATTTCTCAAATATTTTTCTTAAAAAGTTCCCAAGTGCTAGATCACAGAAGAAGAACTATCTAACCCTGATGGTGATGCATAAGCAAGAAAGTGAAACCCTGAGGAGTTATATAGCTCGCCATACATGGGTGTGTCATGTTGTTCTTTCAGACTCTGTGGAGGTCAAGGTTAGAGGGTTACGAGGAGATCCATGTCGGAGCTCATTAGCCAAGAAGTTGGCTTTGACGTATGATGATGTGCTTCAAATGCGTTCCAAGTACATTAACATAGAGGAAGAAGATCATGAATTTGCAAAAATTGAGATGACATCTAAGCCTTAAGTGAAAATAGAAAGGGGAAACTCAACCATAAAGAAAAGGTCAGACTGAAAGCGGAAAGACAGATGGAGAGGTCAACTGTCCGGGAAGGCCATAGATATGAAAAATATACCCACCTGAGGTCCAACCCAGTTGAGGTGTTGGAAACGATAGAGAAAAGGTTTGACGTGGAAATGATTATGTGGCCAAGGTCGAGGGAGGAAGGTCCTACCCAACCAAAGTCTGACTTGTACTACCAGTTTCATTGTGATTATGGACACACCATACAAGTGTAGAAATATCAAGGGTGAGATCAAGAGGTTGATCAGAGTGGGTCATCTAAATGAATTTGTATAGAAGGATAGAAAGAAAAAAGGTCAAATGAGTGATGATTGAAGAAAAAAGCCTCGAGATCGTGAGGCATAAGCTGAGGCACCTCCCAAGAAAAGGGTTATCAAATGATTTCTAGCTATTGATGGCATTTATAACAATGCGGGAAAGCAACATGCTCGAGTTGCAAAGAGAAAAAGAGGTCGGATTTACCATAAGAGAGAATTATCAGCTTTAGGTCAGAGGATGTAAAGGAGTACACTCACCTCATAATCACTTGGTAATTTCTGCAAAGGTCACAGGGTATGAGGTCTAGCGGGTGTTAATTGACACGGGGAGCTCAATAGACATTTTGTTTTATGAGTGTTTTAAACAATGGAGTTAGATGTAGATCTAAAGGAGATCAACACAATGTTGTATGGGTTTAATGGGGGTGAGGGCATCCTCGTGAACAAGGTCACGCTGCAAATAGAATTCGGATTGGGTGCGACCCAGAGGGAAAAGATGCTGAGGTTTTTCTGGTGAAGGAAGAGTCAACCTAGAACATCATATTGGGGCGACTGAAATTAAACTAATTTCAGGAAGTGGTATCTAGCTACTACATGAAAATTAAGTTTCTGATGGGTTATTTGCTCAGAGAGGTCAAAGGCCACCAGATCATTTCGAGGTCGTTTAATCAGGTGACAATTAAAGCAAGGAAACAAATGTCTCGAGGTAGTAACTTGATATGGGATAACCGCACCAGGTCGACGACACCGAAAAAGCAACGGAACCAAACTGAGTGAACGATTAAGTTGAATGGATCCACAAGTTGAAGGATCCTCAGGTCGAAGAGGATCGTAAAGAATACTGTACACACTGTCACGTCGAACCACAGTCTGTGGGTGGCCTGGTGATTGTTCGACCTGAAGGTGGTTGAAGTATCGATGAAGCAAGCAGAACATTAGGGATTGATAGCGACAATACTCTACCTCGAGGTAATCAGGGTCGGTCGTACAGTCAGATCGTCTAATAAAGAAGACTAATGGATAAGAAAGAATATTCTTGGGATTAAACCCTCACATGGATGTGACCATGTGGCTTAACAGAATTAGGTAGTTCGAGCAGTCCAAATTGTTTAGGCAGTGCGAACGGGCAGTCGGGGCAGCCCACACGGATAGGCTTGGGCAAAAAGGTATCATCTCTCTATATAAGGAGTGAGGTATGCTCTGAATTACATTACTCTCTATATGATTAAATATTATACTTCATCTTCTACAAGTGCTGACTTAAGCATTGGAGGCTCTACATCGAAAAACCCCTCTAGTTTGAGAGTTCTAAAGGTCCAAAGGCGTTCAATCGGCGGAAGAGCTCGAGGTTTTTTCATTCTTAGCCAGTTGGAGGTCTTTTGCATAGCCATAGCCATAGCTGGCGAAATTCCCAGAAGAACATTAAGCAGAATTTTGAAGACGTGTGGCTGAACACGCGTCCGCTCGAAGCAGGCCCGGCACTAGGTTTCACAGGACCTTCTCAGACCCCGATTACCCCGATGCCTCTCCCGACGGGCTTAGGGAGCTCATCGGTGGTCCATGGTAACGTCTCTGGCTCGAGTCAACCACAGGAGGCTCGAGCGGTCCAGGTTCTAATGGTGCAGGCACAGGCGCAAGCGCAACTAGATCCGGTTCAAGTATGACCAGCCGCACCATCGGGGAGTGCGGTCGAGCGAGGCCAACTGGTGAACTTTTTCAACGAGGAGTTGTACATGATGATAGCTAAAGCGATTGCAGCAGAAGCAGGGCAGTAGGCCACTCATCACACTTCGAAGGCCACCACCACGCCGACCACGGTGGTGGGGACAAACCATCATGACACTGACTTGGAGGAGCCGAGCCATGGAGGTTTGGTGCGAACAGAGATCGGGGGTTGAGAGAATGGCGGAGAAATCCGCCAACGGTAGGCTAAAGTGGATGGTAAGCCAGCTGGTAGAGCTCGAGGACATTCTTTCTCACAGGAGTGCCTCAATCCGATGTTGCTGAATAACTTTTGAGAGATTAGTTTGATATAACGACTGCTCGTCGGACCTATCGAGGCATGTGCGATTATTTGGGAACTAGGCGGTTCTACACGGATATTCGGACGCTGTTAGTTGTAGGGCGTTCTTGTCGATCATGAGGGGGGCATAGAAGATTGATTTTACCAGCTTCCCCCAGGTTGATGATAGACTTTCAAGATTTTTTGACCTTATTTCTGAACCAATATGCAAGCGTAATCGTGGAGAAGAACACTTATCTTACTCTTATTGCAATGAGGCAGGATGAGGGAGAGTCGTTAAGAAACTATGTAGCGAGGAACAATAGGGAGTGTGTCGAAATTCTTTCGGCCTCAAATGAGGTCAAGGCAGGATGATTGATAAAGAGTCTACGAGCTGGACCTTGCAGGAGTTCTTTGACCAAAACGCCAGCTCGAACATATAGTGAGGTGCTGAAAAGGTGTAAGAAGTACATTAAAATAGAGAAAATGAAAGAAGAATTTTCTAAGCTCGAGCAGATGGCTAGACATGAGCTAAAAGAGAGGACCCGATCGCCCAAGAGAGAGAAGCAGAAAAGGTCGTAAAAATGGAGGGAAAACCGGTGGCAGGATCGACCAGTAAAAAATGGTCACGGATTTGTCAAATACACACCATTAAAGACTCAGTTGGGGAAAGTGATCGAGTCGATCGAGCGAAGGATTGACAACCAGGTAGTAACTTGACCGAGATCGAGGTGGGAAGGGCCAACACAGTCAAAGTCGAGCAGATACTGCAGGTTTCATAAAGACTATGGCCGCACAACCACGATTTTCAGATACTTGAAGGACGGGACTGCAAGTCTGATTTGAGAAGGGCATTTGAAAGAGTTCGTGTATCATGACATGGAGAGGAAAAAAGTGAACATAAGGCATAGGGAAGATTCGGTGGAGAAGGAGGACCAAGACGAGGATGATGATGGTGAAGGCTGAGACGATCGTAGAGGTCGAAGAGGTGGAGGAAACAAAAGAGGCCGAGATAGAGGTGGTCGAGATGGTAAGAAGGATGCAGCCCCAGCTAAAAAAGGGATCATTAATATAATTTTCAGTAGTCCTACTAATGGAGATTCAAACAATGCAGGGAAAGAAAATGCTCCATTCCGCGAAGAGAAAGCTACAGAAAGTCGGTGTCACAGGTAGAATTTCGGTGTTATGTTTTCGAGTGGAGGATGCGGAAGGGCTACATTTGCCCCACAACGATGCCCTAGGGATAACAACAGAGGTCATGGGTTATGACGTGATGCGAGTTTTTATTAACACATGTAGCTCAGTGGATGTTATTTTATATAGTTCTTTTAGACTGCTAGACTTGAATCTTGAGCTGTAAGAGGTTGCGACATCTTTGTATGGATTCAATGGGAGCGAGGTAGTTTCTATGGATAAAATCATGTTTCATGTGGCTCTTGATACTAGATCCTGGTACAACAGACCTAATAAACTGGTTGACCAAACCAAGTGAATCGGCTGGTCAAACAAAACAGAAGGAATGTCGTCAGTGGTTGAAGCGCTACCAACACAGACCAGAAGTTTTCAGATCGAAAACAGTACAAGGGGTACTGGGTGGCAACGACAGGTCATGCTAGGGCCCTCGGATGGCCTGCTGGAAACTCGACCTGTAGGCATAGATGGTCGTACGAATGACCAGAAAGGATAACCCATGGTGTCAGAACAAACAACATTGTACCTCAGTAGACCTCAAGATGGTCTCACCATTAGGCAATCTAATTGGAAAGACTAAGGTTAAGAGACGCGCGTGGATAGGGCCACCTGACCTAACAGAATTAGGCTCTGGGCAAATCGAGTAGTTCGGGCTGTACTATCGGGTAGCTCGGGCAGACTTGGGCAACAAGGTATCATCTCCATATATAAGGGAGTGAGGCATGTCCATTATCACAGTACAGTCTCCATTATCCTACACACTATTTTCTGCACTTCACCTTCTGCAAGTGCTAATGTAAGCATCAGAGGTTCTTTTAAATAGCTAGACTTGAATCTTGAGCTGAAAGAGGTCGCGACATCTTTGTATGGATTCAATGGGAGCGAGGTAGTTTCTATTGGTGAAATCATGTTTCCTGTGGCTCTTGATACCAGATCCTTGTAGAAAAGACCTAATAAATTGGTTGACCAAACCAAGTGAATCGGTTGGTCAAATAGAATAGAAGGAATGTCGTCAGTGATTGAAGTCCTACCAACAGAGACCAGGAGTTTTCAGATTGAAAACAGTACAAGAGGTACAGGGAGGCAACGACAGGTCATGCTAGGGCCCTTGGATGTCCTGCTAAAAACTCGACCTGTAGGCATGGATGGTTGTACGAATGACCAGAAAGGATAACATTTGGTGTCAGAACAGACAACATTGTACCTCAGCAGACCTTTAGATGGTCTCACCACTAGGCAATCTAATTGGAAAGACTAAAGTTAAGAGACGCGCGTGGATACGGCCATTTGACCTAACAGAATTGAGCAGTCCGGGCAAATCGAGTAGTTCGGGCTGTACTATCGGGTTGCTCAGGCAGACTTGGGCAACAATGTATCATCTCCATATATAAGGGAGTGATGTATGCCCATTATCACGGTACATTCTCCAGTATCCTACACACTATTTTCTACGCTTCATCTTCTGCAAGTGCTCATTTAAGCATCAGAGGTTATTCACCGGAAAACCCCTCCAATTTGAGAGTTTTTGTAGGTTCGCAGGCGATCTACAGACGAGGAAGCTCGAGTTCAGGATGTTTTCAGCCAGTCTGAGGTCTCTTGAGTGCCGTCCATGAAGCATTGTTGTTTTCTCAAAACTCATCAAATGTATTGAAAGGCAAGTAGATCCATCATACACCAGATTAGGTTCCCTGAATCCCTGTGGTAAGTCAACATCCAATCCTGCGAAAATGGATGACCTCTCAAGCTAGATCCTCTCTTTACCTCAACCTTAGCTTGTAGTTCACAGATTTGAGGTGTTAGCTTCTCCAACGCGTCATCTCTGGTCGACTTTGTGCAGATCTTCGTCTTCATAGATGACACCTCATCCTCTCCCTTTTTGTAAGTTGTGTCATGGGAGCTACTGGGTAGGTATTTTGGCCTTGGATCACTTTTGCTGCTACTCATTCTGTAATCATCTTTTGCAACTCGGTCCTTGTGAGGGTGAACTTTTGCTCCTCTGATCGCTGGGAGTGGAAAGAGACCTCTATCTTCTTCCATTTCTCTTCAGTCCGCTTTTCTCTTTACGCCACGCCTTCTTGTCGACTTGTACCTTCACTGCTTGGTGCTATCGTTGGCCCTACTAGTGTCAATGGCTCCTCTTGCAACACACCAAACGATGGGGCGCGACCTTCCATCAGTGGCAATCTCAGCATAGTAGTTCCTGGTTCCAGACTAGGTGCCAAAGGAGGGCACCTATTCGTCAAAATATCCGTAAACTCCTCGCTCAAATTCCTTTGTATGCCTTCTCTGTCACCCATGTCAGGTGATCAAAAACTGGGTAGAGAGATCTTAGTTCCTTCAAAAGAATCCCCACAGATGACGCCAAATGGTAGGCCGAGGATCTGAGTCGAGACCGAATCAAAAAACGAGAGCACTGATTGTCCCTGAATGGCTAAGACCTGCAAAAGTGTCAGGAGGAGTTCCCAACGTTAACACTTCAATGCGTAAGTCTGGGAAGATGAAAGGGATAAGTTTTGTAAATATAATAAGTTGTATGTAGGAAGTGTAGATGATTTACAGTTGTACTTCACCCCTTTTTATACGAGAATACCTATCGATTTTACCTGTTCGATTTGACCGCGATCAACCTGCTCGATTGCCCAAGATTTTTTCTTATCTTAATAATAATCACATTTAAATCACCATTAAATTCCTCCTTATCCATTATAGATTGGTTTATTTGAGTCATTGTCTAGATCTAGTTGTCACATTCATCTTCTCACAAGGCGCTCTCACAAGTAGTAGCTCATTAAGTCGCTTTGGCATTTGTAAAGTTACTCTACTTGCCAAGTCGCTCTTGTTACGTAACACTCCAGGACTCATAGGTCATAATGATGTTACTCAAATACTTAGGTAACCTTGATCTCTTTAATTCCTCATAATCGACCTCGACCTTTCTCTTGACCCTTAGGTCGTACTTGAGCATACTTCGGTATTTTTTCTATGGCTATATAAAATATAAATATAACTATGTGGTATAATGAAATAAATAAACATTTTAATTTATTCCATAGTCATCTAATTATTATGCCAACAGAATAGTGGTTGGCAAAACATCCATTTAAACTGAAACAGCAAATGCATATAAACCTCAAACAATTTTTAAGAAAAAATGTAAGAAATTTAAAATTTTGAAGGCAAAACAAAAAAATAAAAAAAATGAAGAAAACACGCTTGTAGGGCGACTAAGGGTGTGATTGGAAAACACTCTTAGTCCAATCACCAGATTATTCCGTGTCACACGTTTAGTCGGATCCAAAAGACGCTTTTCATTTAGCATGTGCACTAATCATGACAGAAGAGGCTCTTCCAGATCAATTTGAGCAGACGACGTCGTTTGATCATTTTGTTTTTCTGTATGGTTATCCGTTACTTCCATCTGGTCTCTTGCTTTACCCCATAGCACAATGTACAGTCCAATTATCACGCCTAATCCTCCCATCACACTGTATAATTGTCACGACAAAAATTTAAAAATCAAATAACATTATCTTTCATAATACACTCTTAGCCTTAGTACTCAATGTTCTAAAATTAGATCCACGATCGACCCACTTGTTGGCCTTTAGATTACCATTCAATTCCAACGGCTGTGTCACATGATAAATTGATAAATGGAGCAATTAATTTTAAAAATTTTAAATTATGCTATATTATTTTAATTTTATAACCGTAAACAAAATAAAAAATATATGTAAATTTGATTCCTCAACTCTTCATAATATTATGTATTATTTTAAATATTTACCACATAAATAATATATATATATATATAGTTTTTTTAAGGTTTTAAAAATATATAATTAGTTGATCGACAAAGTTTATAACTAGATCGACTAGGTCAAGGTGGGGTTAACTGAGTTTTGGCCAGGTCCCTTATTACCGGTCCAAAGGACCTACACGGAGCGGGCCAGAGGACCCACCTAGTTCCAGGTCGACTTGCGGGCTAGCTGGATGAAGAAAAACGTACTAGTATTTATTGATTTCTCATTTCTTTTATTTTATTATTCAATTTTTTAGTGTAATAGTTTATGTTTACTGCCCGAGACCTTATTTGGAAATCAAAATAATTTTTCATCTAAACTGCATTTGAAAACGCATTGGTCAATAAAGATGAGAAAATTTTGGAAAATGTAGTTTCACTTTAATTAATTAGTTTGACATAAAATGTAAAACAAATAATGTGGACATAGTAATTATTGATTTCAGAGTTTATGTAATGTTATTTGTTTATTTAAACGTATTAGTACAATACCCATGTATTACACGAGTGTTGAATTAGAAAGTTTTTGTAAAAAAATATTAAATTTTTTATTTTTTTAAAAACTAAAATAATTAATTCTGTATAAAACATTACTTTTGGTTTAATTAAATTGTCAAATTATATTTTTTTAATTATAATAATTAAACACCCGTACATCGTGTTGATTTTTTTTTTACTTATACCATATAAAAATATCGATATTATCTACTATTACATAAGTTTAAAAATATATATCTTAAATAAATAGAAATAATATGGTGATATGCATATGCATAAGTGTAGAATATGTTTATTTAATATTAAACAAAATAGATTGATTTTTTTACTTAATTAGATGTCTAATACATCAAGTATCGTATCAATCGTCCTTCACAGTTTTTTAACTTTATATGTAATTTTAGAATTTATATAAATAATTATTTATTTTTATTACATTGGCAACATATCAATTAGATTTGAAATAAATATTACTTTTAAAGGAATACATACCAATTTCTATTACTTTATAATATAATTATATTTTTATTTGATATAATTTAATTTAGTTTAATAAATAAATTTAAATTTTATTTATAAGGATATATATTACTGTTTTATATTATATATATATATATATATATAAATAGTAAAATACAAACGAACTTCATAATATCAATTCAAATGCAACACACTAATTAAGTTTTTTTTTTCTTGACAATATTAACCCTATTTAATGGATGTTATGGGATGAGATATGAAGAGACACTGTGTATTAGATGGAGGGTTAAAAATAGAAAATTATGAACAAAATATCTAAAACGACATTTATTTTATCAATGATCAATTAAGCCGAAGTGACAAATAATAGAAATAGGAGGGACTATATATTATTATATATTTTAATATGACACATGTTACTTGTGTGACTTATATGTGTTATATTATAATAAATTTTCTACCTTATAACATATAACTACATTAAATATAAATATATTAATTGATAAATAATTTTATTTTTTAATTAATTTTAATAAATATTTATTATTATAAAGATAAATATAATTTGTTTATTTTATATATACAGGATGTCAAATCGAAGCTCATCAAAAGATGATTAATTTGATATATTATATATGTAAAACCGATAAGAAATACAAAAGTTATCAACTTTTAAAATATATTTATAATTCAATGGTTATAATAGGAAATGATATTAAAATACAATTAACACAAATATTAATTTATATCCAAGCCTAACTCCAAAGAATGATTTTTTGCCAAATAAGATTTTGAAGCATGAGAGTTTGCCACGTAGGCTCAGCGCATTCTGAAAGTATATATAGAGGGGATATACGTATGGTCACATCAGAATCTCCCACCTCATAAATAAAACCTATAAATTTCGGTTACAAAATTTATCATCAATATTTTTTTACTTCTCACATTAATACATCCTATGGAGTGTAATCAAGCATTTTTTTTATTTATTATATTATGTAATAGTTAATGCTAATACCAACAAACACTAATTCACAATAAATATAAGTTATATTAATTATAAACAATTGTTTCAAGTTATTTATTTTAACATCAATATTATTTTTTTCTTTTATATCTCATGAAAAAATTTCCTTAAAAACAATTAGTAAATAGTTTTAATATCATAGTCAAACAACTTTAAAATCTTGTAAAAAATTGTTTTTGTAATAATAATAATAGTAATAATAATAATAATAATAATAATGATAATAATAATAATAATGATAATAATAATAATAATAATAATAATCAAACTGTTATTATCTAATGATAATAAACAATTGTTTATAATAATAAACAATTATTATTTTATTTTTCCTAATAATCAAATTTTAAATTTGAAATATGTTCATTATCTAGAATTTTAATATTAATTTCTCATATATTACTTAAAATATTTTATGTACATCTGTGCATGTGCACAGGATGATTACTAGTTTGTGTTTGTATGCGTTGTAGCATGAACCAAACCTATTTATTGCCATAATAAATGAAATATATATACATTAATAGGTGTAATAAATGTGATGTTAAAGAAGTGTTCCAGATGCTGACAGGAATCCATTCTTCAATTAGGAGCTGATTGATAGGTTTTTTTCACGTTATTCTCTCCTCTCCCGTCCTCCTAGCCTGTTTCATTTTTTGCCCTAGCTAGGCATGTTCGTTCATTCACCTAGTCCCTCCACGAGTTTTTTGTGGTTGTGTCTTATCTCTTCTCCGGGTGGCCTCGGCCTCCCTTTTCCCTTCCTCTGCTATCCCCTCTTCAATATAGTTATGGAAGAAGAACTAATGAATAAATTGGGTTCCTTCAAATTATCAAAAAAAAAGGCCCTCACTATTCCAATTGAGACAAACGATATCCAACCAAGCTCGGAAAGGTCATGAGTACTAAAAAATTTCATCTACTAGGCCTGAGAAAAGCTACAACTCAAATATGGAAAACTAGGGCTCATGTGACAATTAAAGAGTTGAGCTCGAACTATTTCCAATTCGTCTTCTCAGATATGGCACATAAGCTCGAAGTGGCAAAAGGCTTTGGATGGAGATTTGAAAACTGTTTGTCCCATTTTTGTGTCTTTATTTCATGCTTATTTTCTTTTCGTTTTCCCCCATTTGTAGGATTTTTGTAGTTTATTTGGTCCGTTTCGTTCGTTTTGTGTTTTTGTCTTTAGTTTATATTTTTGTATCTTTTCGCCGTGTTTTGCTTCGTGTTTTTCTGTGTTGTGTTTTCAGGAGGTAGGTTGTGCCGGTCGATGTTAGAATTGCGTGAGCCGAGACTGTGATATCAGGAACATCCGTTACCGAGCCCAGAAAACTCGAGGAAGGACTGAAACAGCCGACAGAAAACTGTGCCCAGAAAATCTCGCGACTCGCGAGATGTCTCGCGACTCGCGAGTCATGTCGCGACTCAAGGGAATGTCGCGGCCCGCGGAAAAAACAGAGGCTTATGGTGCAGTGTCGATTAGAACTCGCGACTCGCGAGATAATGTCGCGACTCGCGACATAGTGTCGCGACTCGCGAGATAGTTCGCGACTCAACCCCAGAAATTTATATTTTGACAGCGCGCGACTCGCTAGGAAGTCGCGACTCGCGAGTGAAGAAAAGGTCCATCTCGCGACTCGCGAGTAAGTCGCGACTCGCGACTTTGTCGGGCGCGAATTTCGAGGACGGGATTTTTAGAGCAGAATTCGACCCTAGGGTTCATTATTCATGATTCCAACCTTGTTTTTACGTTCTCTCTGGAGAAAAAACGATTCCTTTTCTTTCTTTTTGCACTTTGATTGGTTCTTGAGATTAAAAACTCCTTTTCTACGCTTGGGATTTGGATTGTTCATTGAATTTGACATTGGATTCTCTATATAAATCGTAAGTTATTTCTTCTCAATTACTTGTTGATGATGATGGCTTGGGTTTGTGTGATTGTTGATGTTGAATTCCATATGAGTAGCTAAATTCACTCGCTAGGGATAGGGGATGATTGATTAGGTTCGTTATAATTGAGTGCTTTTGATTGTTCATGTCTATTCGAGTTGTGTGAACCATAGGGTTAGGAGATTGATCACCTTTCTAGCCTAGATAATCAACGTGTAGAACCGAGAGGGGAGACGTTGGTAGAATTAGGCTCGTTTAGAATAGATTTGTTCGGAAGCGTATAATCTATGAGTTGTTGGAATTGATAGTTAATCGTTAACGTTCACTCTCTTGTTACGAAGAGTTATTGAGAGTGAACCTCTAAACGAAAGACGATTCACTTCCTCTAACCGAGCAATTGAATGCCGGTGATTGTGTTAGAACCGAAAACAATTATCCCCGATTCCCTAGCTCTTTAAATTCTCAGTTAATTCGTTACTGTTCATTTCGTGTTTTATTTAATTTAAAGTTGGTAGTTGATAATCGAAACCCCAAATATTGATAATAGAGTGTTTAGGATTTTTATCTTCTTTTGTGATTGAATAATCGAACAATTATATCCGGCTAACCTTCCTTGAGAGATCGACCCGGGAAACGAATCTTTCGATTCTACTCCGGTTAAAATACTGACAACAAAATTGGCGCCGTTGCCGGGGAAGGTTTAGGATTATAATTGTGCGCCTATTCATTTTGTTTTTAGTGTTTCTCTTAATTCTTGTGATTTTTCTTGTTTCGGTGTTTCTCTTGATTTCTCTTTATTTGTTAGGTGTTAGTTCTTGTTTTATTTTGTATTTATTTTGTTTTATCATTGGTGCTCGTAACCCTTGTTGGTCTTAGTGTATGCGTACCAGGAGTGGACGCAAATTGCTATCTCCGATCAACAAATCAGTCAACGAGAGCCTGAGGGAGCTGCTGGAAGAGCTTACTCTAGAGTCTAACGAAGGAAACGAACACTCCCCGAATTCGTCAGAAGGCAGTAACGTCGTCATGGATGAACAACAGCAACAACTGCCTCGTAACACCCTTCGAGACCTAGCCCATCCAACAATTGGGCCGATGACCTCATGCATCCGGTTGCCACAAGAAGCTCGGAACTACGAGCTTAAGATGATCCATTACAACCAGTTGCCATCCTTCCACGGGCTCCCGAATGAAGACCCGCTTAACTTCATTCGGGAATTCTACAATGTGCTACAGACCTTCCCTCTCCACGGGCTTACAGAAGAGCAATTGAAGATGAGGTGTTTTCCAGAGACACTGAAGGACCGGGCCAAGTCCTGGTTCATGACCCTCGCACCGGACTCTCTCACTACCTGGACTGACGTATACACGAAGTTCATTGGGAGGTACTACTCCCATCAGAAGACCCAGGAGCTCCGGTCGCAGATCGTCTCATTTGCTCAACTACCGAACGAGCCTCTTCACGAGGCTTGGGAGCGGTTCAAGGATCTCCAGCGGCAGTGTCCTCATCACAACCTCTCTCCGGGGCTACTGATCAACTGCTTCTACGACTCCCTCCATCAAAACTTGCAGTATATGGTTGACAATGCGGCTGGAGGAGATATTGGAGCAAAAACGGCTGGAGAGATGTTCGAAATTTTCGAGACAATGAGCACGAATTCGTCGCAGAAGAGCAGCAGAGGGAAGAGAGTGGCAGTACACGAGGTCGGGCAGGGCAACAATGAGATGGCCCAACAGTTAGCTGAGCTCACAGAGCAAATGCGTTTACTTAACGCACGAGGAGCTCAGCCGGTTCAGACCATGTCCGTTGACACGTGCGGGGCATGTGGAGTCCCAGGCCATAGGTCTGAAGTGTGCCCTTCAGCTTTCGACCAGGAGTTCGGTGAGCAGTATGCAGACGCCAGTGCTTTACAAGGATACCAAGCCCGGCCTGGCAATGACCCATATTCGAATACGTACAATCCAGGATGGCGGAATCAGTCTGTAGGAATGTTGGGTTAGGTGACAGATGGGTAAATGTTGATCCAATAGGTAAGAGTGGAGGTCTTTTCTTAGGGTGAGATTCTTCTATCTCTATTTTCGAAATCATAGTTAGCAGCTTCTGTATTCAAGTTCATTTCTGGGGGGGTACTAAAGGATCAAGCTGTTAAGGTATCTGCTTATATGCTGACACAGAACTTCGTATTAGGAATCCGTGAAGGGATTGGTTGGAGGCTGAAAAACCAAAGTGGGGAAACAACTGGTTCTTAGAAGAAGACTTGAATGATTTATTCTGTCAAGAGGGAAAAAATGGAGGGATCAGAGAGCTTTTTTCTTCTTTTTAGAAGCTTTATAGCCAATTTGCAGATGCAGAAATTTCCAATGAAGAGGCTTCAAGGGCTCCACTACACATGAGGAAACAAAAGATAAGGGGAAGAACATGTGGAAGAAAAACTAGACAGGATTTTTGGGTCTCTTGGTTGTTACTCTCTTTTTCCAAATGCTCACATTACCAACTTTTTTAGGAGCTACTCAGATCATAGACTTGTACTTTTGGACCTCAGCCCTAATATGGTAAACAAGAGCAAAAGGTTCAGTTGTGACAAAAGATGGTTAGGGAATGAAGAAGTCAAAGAAATTGTGGAGAGAGCCTTTCATACTGATCAATCAAGAATTCCTATGTTCAAATTTTCTTCTAAAATCAAAGCTACAAGGGTGGAACTCCTAAAATGGGGTAGAAATCAAATATGCAAATGCTCACAAGATAGACTATCTCAACAAAAAGTTAACTAAGCTAAACTCCTTGGAGGTTTAGGAGACTAGGCTTTATGGGACTCACTCAAACTCCAACTGGATGAAGCAAATAATGAAGAAGAACAATTTTGGAAGCAAAAGTCAAGAATTTCCTTGGCTCAAAGGGGGAGACAAGGGTTCTAAGTACTTTCATTCAAGCACTGTTCAGAGAAGAAAAGTCAACCAAGAAAGATCAAATTATTTATGAAATCTGTGAGGATATAGTGGAAGGTGTTGAAGAGTTCTTCTCAAATCTCTTCACCTCTGAAAGATCTTCTGGTGGTGACAGGTTTTTGCAAGAGTTGAGGGTGGTGATCATTAAAGAGATGAACAGAGATCTTATAAGGATAGTAGGGCCAGAAGAGATTAAAGAGGCCCTCTTCAGTATTGACCAAAAACAAGGTCCCTGACCTTGATGGTATTACTTCATCCCTTTTTCAATCATTTTGGTTTGTGTTGAATTTTGATATTATTGATATGGTGTCAAGTTTCTGGCCAAACTTTAAAAAGCCTAAACCACACCGTAGTCACTCTCTTTCCTAAAGTAAACCATCTTAATACAATTTTTCTGTATATGCCTATTAGTCTTTGCAGTGTGGCTTATAAGATCATCTCTAAAATTCTAGTTAAAGGATTAAAACCTTTGTTGCCTTATTGCATAAGTGAGAGTCAAACTGCTTTTGTTCAGAATAGACGAATTCCTCATAGAATTGTTCTAGCTAATGAAGCAATAAACATGCATATGAGGGGCAAAAAATGTTATATAGCTATTAAACATGATATGGCAAAAGCCTTTGATAGAGTCGAATGGGAGCGTGTTAGATTGATTCTGATCATACTTGCTTTTCATGTTTCTTCTGTTAGATGGATTCTTGTTTGTATCTCCTAGCCTTCATTCTCCTTTAACATTAATGGCAATGTTGCAGGTTTTATCAAATTCTCAAGGGGTATTAGATAAGGAGATTCACTTTCTCCTTATTTATTCTAATTTCAAAAATCTTTTCCTTCCTCTTAAAAACGAAATTCAAAATGGGAACTTTGTTGGCCTTAAAATCTCTAAAAATGGTCCAGTCCTTTCTCACCTCTTCTTAAATACCAACTAATCTCAGTTCAGAAAATAAATCTATACTATTATAAAAGGACGAGTGATTTTGTAAAAATAATGATCTGCCTAAAAAACCCTTAATTTGACATATTTTTAATGGCAAATTAATAGTACAGTAATATCCATCTTATATTATATTTTTAATTAAAAAATGATATATGGTAATAACAAATAAAGAACTTAATTATATAATGATTAAAAAAAATTAAAGGCATACGTGATGTACATACTAACCTTTATAAAGAATTTTAATAGTTTCAAACCCTAATTATTTTAATTAAAATGTGTTTTAGTGAATCAAATCCATATCATGGAGTCGTAGGACAACTTAGCATTGCGTCATCGTGAGTTCTCCTCATATAAATAAAGTGAACATTATGTGGCAATATTCACTAGACTACCTTAAAAATAGACACCTGATTTTTCTTATACATATTAATCCATTTTATTCATCTATAGTGAACTCTAATCATATATTATATTAATATATGATTAAAGAAAAAATAATTTCTATACACTCACGTAAAACATATTTCAAAAGATATACATTCAAAAATAAACTAATATTATTTTAATTATTATTCATTTTGGTTGTTGGCATCTAATATATTTACTTAAAATAAGTGACGATAAATTCGTGATTTTGAAAATTATGACATAATGAAATATTGTATGAGAATTGGATAAGAAAAATCTAAAATAATAAAGAAAAAATTAAATAATTGTTAACTATCATAATTTTAATTAGTATTTTAAGTATAATATCATTTTATTTATTAACATCTAAAATATTTCCTACAATAATTAATCATAAGTTCGTCATTTTAATGCTAAAATTGTAACAACAATTAAAGAACTTATATAAATTAAAAAATAAAGGCATACGTGATCAACTATAACATACCTTTATAAAGAATTATAATATTTTCGAACCCTAATTATTTTAATTAAATGTGTTTTATTTGTGTAAAACAAATCCATATCATGAAGTCATAAGACAAATTAACATTGTTTTTAATGACGACATTTTTCAATTTATGTTAACATGCAACTCTTAATAAATAGACAACAAATTTTTCTTATATGTATTAATCCATTTTATTCATCTATGGTGGACTCTAATCATATATTAGTATATAATAAAAAAAAAATAATTCCTATACACTCACATAAAACATAATTCAAAATATATATACATATTCATGATAAACTATTATTTTAATTATTACTTATTTTGGTTTTTAACATCTAAAATATTTACCTAAAACAATTGACAATAAATTCGTGTTTTTGAAATTATGATAAATAATGAAATATTGTTTGAGAATTGGATAAGAAAAAAACTAAAATATTAAATAAAAATATAAATAATTGTGAACTATAATAATTTAATTAGTATTTTAAATATTATTTCTTTTATTTATTAACATATGAAATAGTTCCTACGATAATTAATCATAAATTCATCTTATTGAAAAATTCGATTAATTATGAAATATTGTATGAGAATTTGATAAGAAAAAAAATAAAATAATATATATTAGTTGTGAATAAACATATAATACAACACCAAAAGTTAAAAAAAAATACTAAAAAAAATATCATTTCAAATTATTACAATATAAATAATGCAGTATAATGAAATTAGTATTTAGTTATGATTAATTTATTTATTAAAATTTAAAATATATTTAATTAACACATATATAAAGAACAGTTGCTTTTGAATTACAAAATTTTATGGGCAACCGTATAGTATATTTGGATATTTCAATTACTTATTTGTCTGGGCATTGATATTAAAGATGTTCTAGATAAGTTCATATTACCTTAAGTGTTTTATTAAGTAAGACAACTATTTCATGAATATTTATGATTGTGCACATAAACATTTGAGAATATTTTTGTGGCTTAATAAATAGAGATAGGATAAATAATATTATTCATGGTATATATTAGTTGTGAATAAACATATAATACCACACCAAAAGTTAAAAAAAAAAAATACTCAAAAAAATATCATTTTAAATTATTACAATATAAAGAATGCAGTATAATGAAATTAGTATTTAGTTATGATTAATTTATTTATTAAAATTTAAAATATATTTAATTAACACATATATAAAGGACAATTTCTTTTGAATTACAAAATTTTATGGGCAACCGTATAGTATGTTTGGATATTTCAATTACTTATTTGTCTGGGCATTGATATTAAAGATGTTCTAGATAAGTTCATATTACCTTAAGTGTCTTATTAAGTAAGACAACTATTTCATGAATATTTATGATTGTGCATACAAACATTTAAGAATATTTTTGTGGCTTAATAAATAGAGATAGGATAAAGAATATTATTCATGGTAGACATGTTACTTAAGTGTCTTATTAAATAAGAAAATTATTTCATGAATAATATGATTGTGCGTATAAGCATTTGAGAAAATTTTTGTGACTTAATAAATAGAGAATAAGATAAAGAATACTATTCATGATAGATTAATTAATAACTATAACTACAAAATAAATAAGATAATGTATTATGTCAGAATAAGTTAACTTATTGGGTTATCATGCGACTGTGATTAATAGTATGCGATGAATCATCAATTACGAAAAAACAAACATTAGTCCTTGTTGCTTTCTTTATTAAGTGATTGAACACTTTAACAGACATGTTTATTAAGTGATTGAACACTTTAATAGACATGTGGTTATTTTTTATAGATCAAGAAAATATCTATATCTGTACTAATATAAAAGGAGGAATGATTTTGTAAAAAATTGCATGGATTAAAAAACGTCCTTATATTTATATTATTTTTAATGAAAAAACTGTAATAAGTATTAAGTATCTCAATGAATATAATCACGATTTAGTATTTCAATAAAATAGGATTCTAACAAGGACAAAACTCTGTAAAAATTAAAACCTAAACAAAATAGATTTAAATAGGTAAAAAAAATATTAACTTATCAATAAATAAAAAATTAATAAAGGAGATGCAAACTATTTCAATAACATTGAATTGAATTAAAATATATTCCAAAATATATGTGGAACATAAAAAAATGTAGGGGAAGTACTATCCTCAATTTTACAACATACATTATTAAGTATGAAGTACTACAGTATAAATTTGTTACAATTTTAAATTTGTATTATTTCATATTACTAATTACATAACTACATGTCATAATAACCAAATTTGATATAACATAATTATATAAAATTTACATGAAACAAATAGCATGACATATTAAACTACTCAATGTCTTATTCGAAAAAATAGAGTATCAAGTAGGATAGATGAAAAAATAAATAAAAAAAACCACATGATATAACATATGTATTTGGACATGAATTTATGGACATAATAGTCATTATTAAAATATAAAAAGCATAATATTATTCTATTTTTATTCATATATAAATTTAATTGCTAGAATTAAAATATTTTAACTCAATAATAAATTGATTAGAAAAAATAATAACGTTAACTAATATATATCCTTTTTTATTTTACTAAGAACCTACAAATTGAGTACTACATATTTTAGTTAAAAGGTGCCCTTTATTAAACTAAGTTGAACAACTATTTTAAATAATATTTTTTTATCAAAAATGTTAATTTATAAAAAACCAACAAAACCTTATAAACATAAATATATCAATAAAAATTACACTATAACAATGAATATCATCTAAAAAAAATTAATGCGATGACATATCGCCAAATAGATAAATGTTGATTGCTTAAGATATCTTTTCTATTTGATATATTTATAATAGTCGGTGAAGCCTACCATCCATTCCTTGATTTTTGACTTCACTGCGCTTCGAAAAGTTTGTACACTTCGCTTCACTTCGTTTTTAGAGTCTCACTTTAGTTACCTCATTACCACAAGGCATCCGTCTTCCTAACTTCATCAATCTTGTTCCTTCGAAGCCTTGCTCTATCAAAGCGATTGCTAGAAGAGTCGATCACTAAACCCTTACATAACCATAACATAGGTGGCTTAATAACCTTTGCATATAAAAGATATAAAAGTATAATTTTTTAGTAAAATTAAAAGTATGAATTATAACAAATAAAATTCCGTTAACAAAAAAGTAGTTAAACATAATTGTCAAATAAATTATAAAATATGTCAACTTTGAATAATAATTTTTTGCTAACTACAAAATAACACATTTAATATAATTAAACATGTTTCTATCAAGATGTATTATATAAAATATATTGATATTCTTTTACGGAGTTAATATAAACATATAAAATATTTTTAATATAAAACAAATATAACATAAATAAAATTCTTTTGATTTTTTTGTTAATCACTCATGAAACAATTGTATGATTGCACCATAAACTGAACATTGAGATTTCTGATGTATGGAAATATAATATAAATAAAATATGAAATAGTATTTAATAACTATTTTGTATATATTTAATGATTATTATATTTATATTTGTTAATTTTTCTATATTTTTTGTTAAGGTTCAAATTTCATGATTCTCAATAATGAGGTTTGATGTATTAATAATTATATTATTATTTTTAAATTTGTAAGAATATAAGGTATCAGTAGTTTATTATTTTTAATAATCTGACTTTATATAATTATTTGTTAATTATTGCACTTATTGTCTATGTTGAGTCTACAACTAATTTACATAAAAGAGCAAAGATTCACACAAAAAATTTGTGATATCTTTTGATGATGGTCAAGGTCTAATCGATATTTTGATGTCAAATAAACTAAGGAATCATACATTACCCTCGTGGGGTAATGAACTTTCATTTATATAGAAATTATTCTATTTCATTTGTAGTGTATCTTAAAATTAAAGTTACTTCTAAACATTTCAAAATTCTTAAACTATTTAAGGTCATAAAAAAAACTTAACATTAAAAAAAATTACTTATTTTAATTTTTAGTAATATATAATTTTTTTTTAAAATAAGTATCATTTAAAAAAATTAAAATTTTTTATTTATTTTAAAAAAACTATTCATTGTGTAGTTGTTATGAAAGTTTTTTTTTTTAAAATGGCATGTTTATATCATTTGTGTTTGGTGTCTTTTAATAATAAAATTAGAATTGCAATTAAATATTTTAATGGAACAAAGTTTTAAGTACAATTTTATACCTAATAAATAATGAAAATCAAATAACTAAACATGAACTAACTATCAGTAATAACATAAAACATGTGAATATTGAATATCTCTTAAAATTTTTATGAACAAAAAATTATATTATAGTATAGTTGACTCAACTCGACTATATAATTGACGAATTTATAAATATGAACATATAGCTAGAATTTCACATACATTAGTTAAACAAGATATAAAAAAAAAATATTTTGACGTTAGAGAAAACATTATGTTGCAAAAAAGAGAATAGAATTATCATCAAGATTAAAAAATAGAATTTTTAGAGTAAAATTGTAATTTTGAGATTTTATTATATTTTTTTTAGTTGGGGTACCGCGTTTATGTTATAACTTTAATAAAGTTATGAGCTGAATTAAATTATAATTGGTTGAATTGTAAAGTAATTCATTATGTATTTTCTTTCTTGTAATTTTATTTTCAAAATAGAGAACATGATTAAAATTATGAAAAAAAATTCTCACAATTGTTGTTAGATACCTTATCTTAGATGTTTTGGGATGAGGGCCTGTGTCGGTCCTATTAGCATGGATCTGCCCATGATTACAACAAAATATTTTTGTCATAAACTTTTCATTAGAAAATTCAAAAGGGAGTAGTAACATTGAAATATTCATTAGATTATCATTGAAATTCCACTATAATATATTTTCGTTGAAATTTTCATTGAAATTTCATCATTTTTCTTGTATTAAAAGTAGGGTTGTAAATCAATAAAAAAATTTACGTTATATGTAATATTGCGTGCAACTAATTATTATAAAAATTATTGATAATGATAGAATATATAACACATTTTAATTTTCATTTAATTTATGATAATAAGTAATATTTTCAAAACAAACAAGATATATCTAGGTTGAAAAGTCTTTAATTATTTTAGTAGTATTATAGTAACTAAAAAACAGGTAAGAATGAAGTTCTATGTAATAAAAACGTAAGACTATGTAATAAGAAAACATATAGCTCGCATTGAATCAATAAATTAAAGAAGTTATAAAATTAAGTAATGTCATATATCAGTTGGAGTAGACTAAGGGAAAATATAAACATATTCAAGATGAACATTTATTTTAACTAGAACTTTTAAGCACATAAAAAATATATATTTTTGGCATTAAAAATTTTGTTTAGTAGTGTTAGTTTTTTTCAGTTACAAATTTAATTATTGTCTGTTATTAGAATTTCTAATTTTGAAATACTTAATATTTATTTATTTCTTACCCTTTTTATACTTAAAAAGAAACACCATAATGGTTGCAACATATAAAATATATTTTCAATGTATACGAAAATGAGTTAATTACTTAATATTTTATCAAATAATGGAAAAATATAAACATTTTAATCTTATAACCAGTATAAAAGTACATTTTTGTCAAATATATTATTATTAGAATAAATAAATAAGTAATATTAAATAGTATTTATCGTATTTGATTATATTAGTTGTAGCCTAACAAATAAAACGACAGTAATTCAATGGGAAAAGAAAAAAGTTTGAATTTTCTTAGAGAAATATGAATACCAATATCTAGAAACAAAAGTCTTTTAAAATTACTACATTTTTTTGTTAGTGTCTAAATATATGAACTTTGTAAGAAATTTGTTTTAAAAAATAATGATCCTATATTATCAAGAATTTTAAATAATTTAAAAAATAAAAACTTTGTAATACATAACGTGAATTTTAATAATAACTTGGTAATAATAAAGTTCACAGAGCGGCTAAAAGTATCATAATATAATAGAATTCTAATTATTCTCTTCCCAAATATTTTAACAAATGATTTTTATTTTTTTTTTGTATTAAAAAAAATCTTTATCTTGAACTTTCGAAGCATTATGTATAATGCGAAAAAATTGGACAATAAAATCATTAAAGAAGTTATTAGACACATAAGTACTGCAAATTCGAACGAATGTGAAAGATATTATATATGATAAACAACGCTAAAATCATTGCACCAACCAAGAATCAATGATTTGCAAACAATATATTATAT
>BKCP01002224.1:977364-995700 GCA_008636005.1 Striga asiatica
AAAAATGTGAGGTTAATGAAGATAAAATATGCTAATTTTTCGGAAAAAGTAAGAATCTAAACTAATTTAATTAATTACCCCAATAAGTAAGCCATGACAAAAGTGATGGCTGGGACCAAATTGCCCAATGCGCTGGCAGCTGATGATGAGGCGAGGTACAAACCCTCGAAATATAAGTTCTGATTTAACGTCACACTGCCAGGTAAATTATAAGTTAGTATCAAAATTAAAGTGTTTACATATTTACATGGACCAGCTTGCAGTTGGGCTGGACACACAATCAAAGGTGAAAGAAAGTCTATAAATGTCCTTTTAAGTTTGTTGGGTTTCTCTAATGGTGTGATTTAATAGATTTTGATTGATTTTTTAGGTAACTATATAAAAAGTGGAATTGTTAGTTGTGACTTGTGAGTTAGATTTTAAGTTTATACTAAAATAAAATAATTAAAGTTGATTTGATGTAAAAATAAGAGAAATGATGTGAAGTGATGGTTAGTTAAAACTATGTGAGTAGATGAATAGTGAATTAAATAAAATTGATGAATAGTGAATTAAATAAAATTGATGTAATTTGTAAGAATGATTGATTTATATTATTTAATTATATTAATAATATCAAAAATAATTGAATTGAATTAAAGTTGAGTTAAACAAATAACTGAATTAGAATTGACTATTTTTATTTTTATCAAACCCATATTCAATCACACCCTAAATATAGTAAACTCCTTATTTTCCATTTAATTCAGCAAAAGAGGCAGAATTATATAACCATTTTTCCAATATTGGCCAACTAACTGATCTTCATAATATATAATTGATTAATTATTCAACCCAACCCGGTTCATACATATCCAACAATCTTAGACCGGCCAACTTTGTAGTTATCCCTTCTTTTCGTTTCCACATTGGATAGTCGCGATATATCATGATATATAAGAAAATTATAAGTATTTGATTACGTACCCCACAAAAGACAAGAAGAAAATAAACCAGAAGGTCTTCCATCCTGGAAAACATTCTTTTGTTCCTCTCCTACAACAGGGAGAGCTAATGAAATTTTCCGTATATAAAAAAAATGAAATTTAAAAATATATAGAGGATGTACCTTGAGAAATAAGCAACAGGAACTATAAGCAAGAAAGCAAAGCATTGCCTATAGACAACAAAGACCCTTGAACTCATCCCTTCCAAAAGCACAGCTCGTGAACTTAGATTAACTCCGGCGTACATGAATTGACATGCCACCATCACTATTGTGGGCTTGCTATTTTCCCAACCCATTTTTTTTTTCCCTTTTTTTCCCTTTTTTTTTTTTTTTTTTTACACTTTTCCCCTCTATCTATTTCTCTGTCAGTGATACAAAGACAGCACAAAACAATTAAGAGAGCAGTTGCACATGGTTCTAGGCCCCTCCTAATTAAGGTCACATATATAGTAATTCTACTTGGAACTAATTAAAAAGCTGCACTTCATATCCAATCAAAATGTATATACTAAAATATATAAGAACAAGGAAAACTGGAACACGGCAGGATGACGAGTTGCCACCCCCCTCAAATTATAAGGGGGTGAATAAATTGTTTTTTTAATCTGTGGTCCGGTCCTTTGCTACTTTTGAACACAAAAGAAAATGAATAATGGATAGATCTATCTTATCTATAAGATAGAATCTATGTATATGTATTGATTTTAATTAGGACTCATGGTTAAAATGAGTACGTGAGACTTAATCCTAACAAGGTATCAAGATATGTGGTCAATATTTAACTCTTTATTTAAATAATAATTTTTTATTTTTTATATTTTAATTATTTTAATATTATTTTGACTACTTGACTATTGACCGTTTACCCTTGCGTTGACCGTTGACTTCCGGCGAGGCCTGTTGACTTGGCGTTGACTCATTTACCTTAGTATGCATTATGTATTAAGTAAATATGCACTCAAAGCCGAGGGATAGATGCTTTAGGAAAAGTGAATGACATCAGATCTTTCTTCAACGGTGTATTGCACTTTGCCGAAGGGGTAAAGAAGATTGGCAGTATAGGGACTGCTCGTGTCCAGCATCTTGTCTAAGGGGAACTGCCAGAATTCATCGATAAAGTTAAATTCGGACGGAGCCCAGAATAGATCCTCAGGTACGACCTTTTCGGGAGGGTCGCTTCGTGACTCCCATGGCACATGGCTCGGTGGCTTCTTGATGAACATTGGAGAATGCTCTATAACTGGAGCAGAGTTATGGGGATTATTCTAGTGTCTTGACTTAGCATGGAGCTTGAGGTATCGTCGGGTAGAGGCTGAAGTAGACAATTTCAACGTCGTGGGATTTGCTAATAATATTGAGGTTATAGAAGGGGGTCAATTCTGGTTTGGTAATAGGGATACGAGAGCTTTTCAGTCGAGACTGGCAGGTGAAGATTTTTGACATCTTTCGTGAGGTGAACTTTGCTGCAGACTACTTAGCAGCTTATGCGGCTTCGGCCTCCCTCGGGTGTCATCGCTTCTACCCCTCCTTCTGGTGTCGTTCCATGGCTCGAGCACGACATAAGAGGTGTCTCTTATCCACGGAACGTTTGCCTCTAATCGCTCGTGAGCAACCACCTCTCTTTGTACCAAAAAAAAAAAAAAAAATGCATTCAGCACTATGCACTATGCATATGTATTCCTTATGAACTAAATATGCACCAATAATATCAATTAAGTATACATTGTTTATGAACCAAATTAAATATGCACCTGTTATGAATAAAATTTGCATCATGATTGAACTATATATGCAGCGAAACTATGTAATAAAATGTGTATTTTATATAAATAATTTAAATATAATAACTATTAACTTTTATTATATAACTAATTTAAATTTCAATTGATTAATATAAATCATTGATCTGCACAAATAAATAACTATGACTTCACATGAACTAAATATCCACTTTTGATGGTCTAAATATGTATTTTGTATGAACTAAATAAGCATCAGCATCATGAATGAACTAAATATGCATCATTTATATATTTAATTTTAGTATAATGTAGTGCCCCTTTTCGATTGATATTAATTCTCGTATTTTATTTATTTTACTATGCCTTACTTGATTAAATTGCTTGTAGTTTAATTTATTCTTATTTATGTGCTAGCTCGATTTTATTTTATTATCGTTCGTCGACTCGTTCGGGATTTTTCTGTTTAATCGCGTAGTTTTACTTGGAACCGTTTTCGACCCATTTTTTTTTTTGGCTTTAAGCCCGACCCTTGGAAATTATTTTCAGCATTTTTCCTTGATCAATTCGGCCCTTTTAACCGAGAAAAACCGATCTGTTTTGCCTCTTATGGAACAGGCCATGGTGATGAGATTTTGGAGCATTTTACTTAGTAAAAAATTCAAATTTCTCAAGGCCATTAAGGAATGATTTTGACCAACTTTTCCTCAGCCCAAGAGTCTTGTAACCGGTCACTAAAATCCCCTAAATCATGCCATTTTCATCTCCTAAGTATGGTAAGTTAAAGTCTCATTTGATTGCCTTAATTTCCTTAAGTAATAGATCTCTTTCCCATCCCTCATAAAACGTTTTCCTCTCAGCATAAAAGCACACAAAAACTTCTTTTCTCAACCATATATTCAGAGCATAAATCACAAAACCTTATATGTTGGCCCTTCTTCGTCGCGCATAAGCCCGCCTCGCTGCCACCACCCGCAGCTGCATCGCACGTTGCATTTTTCATGGACTTTTAAATGTGCAAGAGGTGGTAATTTTATAATTTTGTAAAACGCGACGTTTTTTTAAGTGCATATCCACATGTTATATTGTCATTTTTTTTTATTTTTTTTTTTTTCGAAACGATAGAATTCATTCACTAAACACATAATTACAACCGGTTCACTAGCCGGAATAAGAGGACTACCCAAGGGCTCTAGCTACTCAAACTCGACTAGTCTGCTTCGAATTCATCAGATTTTTCTTAATTCGATCATAAGCGCTCGCAATGCTAAACTGAGCTGAAAACCTCACACTAATAGAGAAATTGAACGGTCGCGCAATCTTGATTAGGACTGGGGAGACAAAAACATTTGTCCCAAAATGCAACCTTCCGATCGGAGTCTAACCGAGGTTCACCCAGCGCAAGGCCTTCTGGTTCTACCGATTTCCCTCGATCGTGTACCACAACATCGTTAACCCCGGCCACTGGACGGAGGACATGAGAGACGAGACCCTGAACTATGATTTAGGGTTTGGAAGGGATGCAAGAGCAAGGAGACGGCAATCCGATGAGGGGAGGCCGCAGAGTTGGGATGGATGTGTGTGTGTGTTGTATGTGTGTGTGAGAGAGAGAGAGAGAGAGAGAGAGAGAGAGAGATAGAGAGAGAGAGAGAGAGACATTGTGTGGGTGTTTGCACGCGTGTGAGTGACAGCGAGAGAAAGGTGGGGCCTACGGGAACATGTATGAGAAAGAGAATGTCTAGTATCAATGGCGGATCTACATATGGTCTAGTAAATGTGTTAATTAAAAATTTATATTTAATATTTATAAAGATATAAATACAAGTTTTTATTTTAAAATTTTAAATAATTCTTACCAAATAACATTATTATGTTAATTTAAAATGATATACATTATTTGTCAGATTCGACGGTATTATGTTACAATATTTTTTTTACTTAGAACATATAATAAGCTTGATAGATAAATTAATTGTTTTTCAATTATAATTGATAATATTAAGCTATTATTGATAGAGATCAGATAGATATAATTATTTTAATTTATATACAATATGAATGTCAAATTATAGATTGTCAAAATATTTTGACTAATTTAATTTATCATATATAAAAAATGATAACATACATGAGTGTTATTAACTTTTAAAATATATTTACAATTTAAGTTAGTCAAGTGTTTAAAATTGAATATTCTGGATACAGATCAATATTTATATAGATTATCTCGAATACTATGAAATTAACATATAGAATTACAAAGTGGTGGAAGTTAGGGGTGTTCACGGTCCGGATTGGTCCGGTTTTAGCCCAAACCATGACCAAACCGGACTTAACGGTTAATTTTTTTTTTGTCTATAACCGAACCGGTTTTATTTTTTAACCGACCACAATCCGGACCGCATTGGACGGTCCGGTTTGGCGGTTAACCGGTTAAATCCAAAATCCTTGTTTTGGGCCTTTAATTTTTATTTTTTTCATTTTGGGCTTAGTTTTTATTTTTCAATTTTGGGTCCAAAAGAGATTATTTGGGCCTAAAAATTAAGAAAAATAACAATAATGAAATAAAAAAACACACAATTCGTCCCATAAGCATAAAAATACACATTTCATCCCAAAAACATAAAAATACAAAAATGATGAAGATTAAATTATGCAAACTGAACCCAAGCAAGCATTCATTTTTCAGTCAGTTTATACACCTGAAATAATAAGAGCAAAACATTCATATTTAATTTATTTGTCGGCCATAGTGAATGAATTAATGTATATATATATTTGTTATAGTTTTTTAATATTTACCGGTCCGGTCCGGTTAAACCGGCGGTTTGCCGAAGGTAATCCGTTAACCGGACCGATTATTCCGGATTTTTAGAAAAATTAACCACCGGATTTTTTAAGGTTTTTTAACTGACCATTTGACCGATCCGCGGTCCGGGTTGACGGTTTTTTACGGTTAAAACCGGACCGTGAACACCCCTAGTGGAAGTTGACCGTGAAACACTCTATATTTATATATAAGAAGATAATCCATAAGGAACTCTTTATAAAATAACAGGAACAAAAATGATGACATTTAGGTCTTTCTTAAATTACTAAATTATATTTTAAAATGACTTGTTTATAAATTATTACAAAAAAAATGTAAAATATTTTTGATATATTTTTTAATAATAATAAAAATAGCAAAATAAAATAACCAAACCTCATTCTCAATTTTATTTTTTAGCATCAAGTCAAAGGACAATTAATTAGGAAAATCCTCAACTCTCGATTGTTCAAATGATTTATTTAATTCTTAATATAAGTACTTTGTGCAATATGTTTAAAAAAATTTCAACTATTTTTGTCCTGACTCGTTAAAATTCGAGTCAAAATTTCTAGATCCACCGCTGTCAAGTATATCTTTTATCAGCGTATAATATTATATCTTTTTTTTACCGTTAGAATATTAAAGATCTTATAGTTATAATGCAATCCCTATTTCTTTCACTGACAACCATCATCACTGCAACCCATTTATAAGCCTCATCTTAAATACAAATCCATGCATATCTTGATCTGACACCAAAATGACAAGGCAATGGGACACACCTGGTTATCAGCAGTGCCATTAGTAGGTACAATACAAAAGGCTGGAAATAAGCCAAAAGGAAATTCACTTGGATAGAAAGAACTCTCCCCACATATATCATTTTCATACACCATACATATTTACATTATCAACCAATCAAATACATTCAACCTGTGTGAAGAAACAAAACTAATATTGGGGTATAGTATCCAAAACAAAAAAAGGCCATCAAGTTGTTCATCAGCTGCTTCCAGTCGGTACCGACTGAGTAAACGAACACAACCATCTCCGGCCCTCATTCTGTGAGCCGGACCTCCGGAAGCTCAATCTTGAACACTTGACGAGCAATGGCGGACTCGTCTCACGTAAACCCAAGCAAAGACTCGGGCTATGCAAAGAACCAAATGGTACACAGTTGAAGTCGGGAGTTTCCTCAGCCGAGCACGTGCACAAGGGCAGTGATCTGACGCTTCTCGCCATCTCGTGGACTACTGGCCGGGTCTCAAGGAGCTTGAAGAAAGAGACTATTCCATGGCGGCACAAAGGGCACGCAATGGAGCCCGGCGGGCTGGGGCCCACTGTGGATGTGCTGTTTGTGGAACAAAGGTACAATGCGCAGTGGGTGCACAACTCGTGAAGACAGCCTGAATTGTATGAGTTACGATATAAATATATAGTAAATAAACACTGTTACTGTTGAATCAGTGAGATAATTACTATGGTAAAAAAAATAAAGGCAAAATTGCATTTTTAGTCCTACTGGCTTAACGCCATATAGCATTTTTAGTCCCAAGATTTCAACTTTTTTGTCTTTTGATCCTGTAATTTAGTATTTTGCTGCAATTTCAATCCTTTTGGACTGAAATTGCAACAAAATTTGAAATTGCATGACTTAAATTGCTAACCAAAAATTCATCCCAAAGATTTTTTATTAGCAATTTAAGTCCTGTATTATTAAATTTTGTTGCAATTTCAGTCCCACAGAAATTGCGTTGAATTATAAAATTATAGGACCAAATAGCAAAATGTTCAATTCTTAGGACTAAAAACGCCATTGGATCAAACCAACAGGACTAAATTTGCAATTTTGCCAAAAATAAATACCTTCTGCAGCAACTGTGCACTTCTTTTCCAAGCAAACCACGCATGGATCTAAGCATGTCGACGCTAAATCGCTGCTTCTCCATCCACATTCTCTTCATTTTTCAAAAAAATTATTGGTTTAATAACATAAAAAGTGAAAAAAAAAAGGCAAATGAATAAACAAATCCCATATCGACAAAATATTTTTACTTTATGTTTCTATATACACTCTTCACCATTTCTAGCAACTTAGAAAAACGATTTATTAACTGAAATTGATACAAATAGAGTGATTCTGCTGACCTGGCAATCTCCACAATGCTCATAAGAGGAAGGCATAAATATGGGGAAGGACTAAGCCTTTTTTCGCCGCCGCACGATCCTGGAGTAAGGATGTGCTCGAGACAATCTCTATGCCATGAACGAGCAACCATCAACGGTGTCCATCTTGTAAGATGTAAATAAAAGCTAGTGAGTTTTGAGGTTAGTGGAAATTAACAAAAGATTCACTAATTAAGTATTAACTGAAATAGCAACACATTACACAAGATCAAGAAACTGAAGAATCAAAAATAAATAAGATAATAATAAAAGCTTTCATGAATTACGAGCATACCCATTCGCATTTTCTGTTGTAAGGCTGGCACCCCTTGCTATCAAAAGCTGAAAGTAATCCAAGAAAAAAACATGTTTTAGCAAATTAATATCGGGAAAAATAAATCTTTCAGTCACCAGATATACCAACCTGGCAGCACTGTGCATTACCACCACATGCAGCATAATGGAGTGGAGTGCTACCAGCACCTTCAGAGCAAAAATGTGACAAAACAAAGTATAATTAATTAATTAAAAAAAAAAAAACTAACTTTGTAAGGTTTACAAGCATAAAATAGTTTCATTGATCAGAACACCTTTTAACCATAAAAGTCTACATATTAAATGGCTACATACTTTTACAACCATCGAGTTTAGTCAAACTAAAGTATTACACTGTGACAAATAATACTTGAATAAACAATTAAGCATAGGCCTAAAGAACAGTTTCTGTGGATGATTTATGAATGCATGAAAAGAATACAAACGATTATCTGACCTATTAAATCAATAGTAGCCCCATCTTGCACAGTTGAGTAAGATACAGAGGCCCCCAGATCAAGGAGGAGGTGAACAGTCTCAACGTGTCCATTTAATGCAGCCATGTGAAGGGCAGTGACTCCACCATCGGCAGGTCTATTGATTATTGCATAGAGTGCACTGTTGAAAAAAAAGGTGGAAAAATGGAAAATTAGATTGCTCACCAAGAAATTCAGTCACATATACTAACAGAAGACTGGGATAACTAGAAACACTGACCCCTAGATTGTACCTTAATTTATATAAAAAAATATTATCTTTTAAAACTACACATAACCCCCTGAAGGTGTTACAAATGCCCCTTTAGAGTTCACACAAATATATCCTTCCATTGAGTATACAATTTACAGAAATTTGAAAAGAAAAATTATGGTCAAGGAGACACTTGTAGTTTGAAAGATAACTGGTTTTTTTCTTCATTTTACAATTAGGCTGAACCACAGGGCAAGTTTTGTAACTATCTCACAGATAATCCAGACAAGTACCCTTCATCAAACTCCAAAAGAGACTTGTTATTTCGTGATTTTTTCCTCAAGTGACTGTAAAACTTAGGATTACTGGGAATGTGATCTGCAAGAAGTAGACGAATGCAACGAAAATGGCCATTTAGAGCAGCCAAGTGCAGTGCAGTCCCGCCATTAAGATAATCAGCTCTGTGAATCTACGTAAGAATACAAAATGTGAAATCATGTCCTTTTATGCAAACAGAAAATCAAATTATATGCAAAATTCGAAATTATCTTAAACAATGCGACAGCATAAATAGTCGTACATTGGCATTGAAGAGGATCAGAATCTGAACCACCTCCCAGTGCCCATATTGGCATGCTTGCATCAAGGCAGTCTGTCAAAACAGATATAAATTAAAATGCACACATTCATCCTGAAGATACATTATTGTACTTACAACTAAAACCCATCATCATCAAGCAATAAATTTTATAATCTGTTAGATTATACCATTTACACCAATAAAAATTGTAGGACTCGTTGGCAAAAACTTATGCTTTGATAAAAAGTGACTTACCATTCAGACCTAAAAGTTGAACTGCAAAAAGAAGCTAAAATAAGAATGAGCTACACGAAAGCGTTTCAGGATTAAGTAGTAAAAATGCTTATTTATTTTTCAAAGTCGAGCCACAATATAACCGGAAAACTTAAAGCACCACACTTCCCAGTAGTTTTAGATTCCGACTAAACTATGCAAAATCAATAGCAAAACCCAATAAATGAACCCACAAAAGCTAATATTTTTCTCACAAGAATTTTCTATTGACCGTCCAAATAAATTGAATATCGGAAAGAAACTTTTGAAAATTACAAGGGAAACAATCCACCTGCCCACGATAGTTCCTGAGGTTAACATCAACTCCAGACTCGAGCAAAAGAGCAACAATCTATGAAGAAAAACATAAACCAAAAATTAATATTACATAGTTACACACTACTTTACGCATTACGAAGCTATAACTTCAAAGATACAGAACATATGTTACCTCATGATGGCCCTGAGCCGCAGAATAATGTAAAGGCGAATTACGAACGCCAAAAGTAGAATACCTCGCGAGACGAGGATTATATTCTAATAGGGCCTTGGCTTCTTGAAGATCACCATCTCTAGCAGCCGATACCAAACGTTCACCAGAAGCAGAACACCCGAAAGAATTACCAACAAGACTCAAAAATTTCATACTCAATATAATACGACACCAGCACGAATCCTAATTTAATTCAAGCAATAACCAATCCACTCTCTCTTGTACATATTTTCCCACCTAACCATAATCAAACTCTGTAAGTATATCCTAAAACTATACGATGTTTGGAAAATGTCAGGATTTCATGAATTCTGATGGGTAGACCAATGGTAAAGACTTTCTATTGTGTGGAAAAGAATTGACCATCATTGACCGGTTTGCATTTCCGACTTGATCATGAATCTATTTAGAGGGAAAGAACAGCTATTTATATACCTTGATAAGGGCATAAATCAAGAAAAAGCCTACATAATACTATGTCGAATCTCAACGCAACAAAGGAAAAGTCAATTTCCACAACAGAGAGAAACAAGAAAAATATCAAATCCGCACTTTTCTATCAGCAATGCCAAGATGCCCTGCCCGAAAACATTTAAATGCCTATCCGATCTCCGATTTTCGCCAGAAAATCAAGATTTTAAGAACCCGGTTTTCCGAAACTTTCCGGAATATCAGAAATATTCCGTCATCCCCTCCGTCCCAGCACAAAAGGGGGATTTCTTTTCTAGTTCTTTTCTCCTAACCGACAACCCAAAGAAATATTAATGAAATGAGGAGCTGTGCTTAATATTCGGCTTAAGCCTGTAATAAGATCGTTTATACGTGTACATAAGTACTATACACGAGATAATAAATTAATAACAATAACCATATTTTGTCTATAAATTGTATTCTATCCATTTTAAAATAATTATTTTGGAATTTCCCGCATTCAATTCAATTTAAAATAAGTGTCAACGGTGAAATTTTTTTTTTTTAAATTGTAATTGGCTAGAACTTGATTCTATAAAATAATTATATTTTGGTGTACTTTCATCATAAGTTTAAAAGTCTAGCTATGTAATAATAAGTGTGAATATAAAATTTTGACTATTCTATTAGTTACATTGAATTTATTTTTCTGTAAGGATAGAAATTTTAAAATAATTGACTAATTTATCAAACAATAAATAATTGTCTCTCATAAATATCTAAGTTAATGTTAACCACTACTATGTAAATAACAGAAGTTCTGGGGTGAAACAATGTAATGGTTAGATCGACTCGATATACATTTCGAAAAAAAATGTACAGTTATATTGTGAAAGGTCAATTTGGTTGTAATAATAAATTGAGACTGATACAATCTTTTTTATTGTTTGGTTATCCATTTATTTTGTTAGCTCATTAACTTGTTTGGTTTAGAGTTGGAAATTATATCCTTTACGTTGAAATTATTTTTGTACCCTTCATTCAAAATTAAATTTTCAAAATTAATCCAACAGATTGAAAAACTCTGAGCACGAAAAACGAAAATGGTTGATCCGAACACGTTGCAGGCCGGCCAATTAGCCAGTAAAGTCATCTTTTAACTAGAACTCACAAAGTAAAAAAACACAGAGATGAAAATGCACAACAAAATCAACCACCTCTAACTAAATACAAAGGCGAACAACAAAACTTCCAAATTATGATACATAAAGCAGCAAACTTTATGATCAAAATCATAAACCAAATAATGTCGCCAGACAATTAGCCACATAAACTTGTCCTTCAAACAGAACCCACAATGTAAAAACACAAAGAAAATCGGTTAGCCGCCGCCTTCGAGATCGACAGACCGAGAAAATCGACGAAGAAGGAGAAGAAGGAGAAGAAGGAGAAGAAGAAGGAGAAGAAGGAGAAGGAGGAGGAGCAGGAGGAGAAGTAGGAGAAGTAGGAGAAGAAGGAGGAGAAGGAGGAGAAGAAGGAATTAGGAAAAGAGCTTACATTGAGCTTACACATCCCACCCATAAAGTGAGATACCTAATACTAAAAATTTTTAATAATTAAGCCATTCAATTTTAATGAGCTTACATTGTCTGAACCAAACATCTTTATATGCATGAAATAATAAAAATAGGCCAGATATTCTTCCCAATCTGGCCAACCAAACAGACCTTGAATGTTACACTTTTGTTTAAGTTGTCTTATAGTATGATATTTGAAAATAAAAGTATGCATATTTGTTAAAAGAGCATATCTGCATAACTATTAGGCCTGCCTAACAGCAGCCTTATGTATGAATAATTATTTACATGGCTACATTGTGAATTTGAAGTCATAATTAAATTATATCTAAATAATTTATCAAATAAGAAAATAAACTACTAAATATTCAATTAATTATAGGAAACAAATTTACCCGATAAGAAAACATATTAATTGCCCAAAAAAGAAAGTACAGTATGAAACAACCGACTTTTTAAGAAAATCATACATATCATGTATTTATACAAACTCACAAATTTAACAAATAAAAAAATACGTTAATTATTTCAATTACACACCAAATAAATATACATAGAATAAAACTAATAGAAATATAGTATTGATAAAAATACATATATCTATTAATCAAAAGTTATAATTAGTAGAATTCATACCATTTAAACTTACTAAAGAACAATATTAATAAAGCAGTAATGATATACATATTATATATGCCCATAATATTAATATATGAATAATCTTTTCTTAAGAATAGTAGTCCAAAACACTATCAAAATTATTAAGTTTTTAGTAATTGCAGTCAAACATTGTACCAACACTATAGAAGTACGATCATATGAGAATTGTAGATAGTTAAAGAAATAAAAATAAATTTGTACCATTAGATCCATCAAGACAACAATCATCATCAAGTAAAATTTTAGTAATGATAATCAAACATGTAATGACAATATGGTAAATAAGTGAATATATCGTGGTCAAATATGTACATTTGACCACTCATTTAAGGATATATTAATCATTACAACAAATCTAACTCATCAAGTGGACCCTACCCCATCTCTCTCTCTCTCTCTCTCTCTCTCTCTCTCACACACACACACACACAGTCACCATCACCTACCTTGCCCCCGCCACAGCCCCGCCGGTTCTGTTGCCGCTAACACCAGCCCAACCTTTGCCATAGCTCACTGTCGCCACCAGTCACCACAGGCCCCACCATCTACTCCAACAAAACCATCGTCGGCAGCCCCAGCTTCCTGAACATGCACGACTCTCCGTCATAAAATCGGGAATGTTGTTGTCTTCGAGAACACCGCCGCATTTTCGGACCCTCTCCATCCACCGCGATTTTGAGTTTCAATTTCTCAGAGCCACGTCCGTATCAAGGTTTTCCTCCGACGGCGTATAACCGATCGGCGAGGAGGGGGCAGGCTGCGGGAATTGCGGTGAAGGAAAATGTGATGAAGGTCGGTCAGAATCTGTTTCAAGAGTTGGGCCTCACTTGAGGTAGGTCCAAGGGACTTAATTAGTCAAAATTTTAATAAATTTTAATTTAATTAATGGTTCAAATTTATAATTTAGAAAAATAAAATATTAAAATGCACAGTAAATATAAAGAATGTTAATAATATTGTGTGATATATGCACATTATAACCAAGATGGTAAAAGTAAAAAACATATAATCTAACCAAAATATAAAATTTCGAACTGAAAATTTTAGTTCGGTCGGTTTCGGTCACTATTGTGCAATTTGATAGTCATTAAGGTGCAAGTCCTCTAACACTATTGAGCAATCGCAATATATAAAACACAAAAATAATAATAATAATTTTCATATAGTTTGGTTGGTTCGGTTATTTTAAAAAATAAAGTCGACGTCGAACTGAAATAACCGAGATTTTAATAGTAAAAACAGATAATCGAACCATAATGTAGAACTTCGAACCGAAAATTTTAGTTTGATCAGTTTCGATCGTGCAATCTTATAATCATTAATTTGAAATTCGTATAACAATGTTATGCACTTACAGAGCAGATATTTTTAAGGATTTGTTCCAAACCAAACTAAACCCGAACTGAAATAATCGGTTTATTCGATCGTTAATCGAAATACCCTAAATAATTGAAATGATTTATTATTTATATAATAAAAATATATTTAGTATTTGTGTATTAGTATTTAATATATTATATTATGTTTGGTTGAAAAGACGTAATAAAATATCGAAATCAATAATGACATTCACACAACCAATAATGTGCATTTCGCCTAGCATTATTGTGCAGTCTATTGGTAAGATATTTTTTATGCGCATTTTTAATTTTTGTCACGCGGTGTCATTGTCCAGAATACATTGTTAAGCTAATGTGCATGCTCGAACAGATTAATGTACATTTCGTCTAATTCTAGTATGCAGTGTTATAGTCACTAAAGTGAATCTTGTAGGCGGCCACTCCGTTTGACTACAAGAAATTTGATATTTTATGACGGAAATATTCATCATAAAAAATCTATTTTTCGTCACTAAAAGTATATAGTGACGAAAACTTTTCGTCGCAGCGTTCGTCACTGTATCCGCGTCACAAAATGTCTATGTGACATATTATGATTTGTCATTACAAAACTAGTTTTAGTGACGTCTATCTCATCACTTTAAATATAAAAAATTCGTCATTGAAATTCTTAAATTATCACTAAAAGATCGAATTTAAATGACAAACTGATATTTTGTCATCTAAATATTAACCTATAGTGACGAACTTGTCATTATTACAATCGAATTTTCGTCACTTAAATATATTATTATATGACAAATTTAAATATTTTTCATTTAAAAACTAACATGTAGTGACGAATTTCACCCGAAAAAATAATAAATTATTATTTTTATTTTTAAAAAATTATTTTATTTAAATATATAAATAAATAAATATATTTAAATTAATAAATATGATAAAATTATATATATAATTTATAAAAAATTTCTCCTTACTTAAATCTAATCATTCGAATATGCCTGATCATTGTATAAATAAATATATATATATATATAATTAATAAAATTAGAGCCTGTAAAATATAGATATATTTATACCAATATTAAATGTATAAACTAATGAAATTACAATCAATATTGAAAATACAAAATGACATTTTATAAGTTCATTTTTATTCTTCATAAAATAAGGTACATTTCGGTAATAAAATAACATTTATTCTTTATATTATTAAATTATGATAAAATAGTTATAAAATATGTAACTTTGAGATGAAAGTTAATTGTACCATAAATAAGACAAAATACAATGAATAATAGAACTTATCATTATTAAATATCAAATTATGAAAAAATTTATCGTATAGTGCAATTTTGTGACGAAAACTTACAAAGTAAAAAATAGGGTATATTTTATGTGAAATTGTCAATTTTAATTGTTAAATTGTGAAGAATTCGTCATAGTATATGTACATTTGTGATAAAAAGTAAGAGTATCATTAATAAGGTAATTTTTAGTGACGAAAATAAATATTGTCATTAACAAATATGAAATTGTGACAAAATATCACTCATTATAAAAAATAGTTGTCGTAAAATATGTAATTTAGTGACAACACAAATAGAAAATTTTTCAACAACGAAAATAAAAATTGGCATTATTGAATACCAAATTGAGACAAATTATTCTTCGTCACACAAAGTATCGTCATAAAAAGTGTTATTTAGTGACAAAAGTAAATGTTGTCATAAAATACAATTTATTTGTGACAAAAATAAAATTTGACATTTTTACAAATTATGACAAAATTTAGTTCGTGAAAAATAAATTCGTCACAAAATATAGAATTTCTTGTAGTGTGGCTGCCTGGATTTTTCTCTACGCCTCTCAGGTCTGCGTGAGGGTCAAATCGAGGGTATCATAGCCGCAAGAGTCGACGGGTCAGGGTTCAGGCGAGGGAAACGGGGCGGTTTTTCGGGCTAAGTAACTTCGCATTCCTAAAATCAAGCTCTGATCCGGTTCTGAGGTGAATCGCGGGGATCAGAATTGGGATTTGGGGAATGAGCTTTTGTTTGGGAGTTAGATAAATTCTAGAGATTTGATTGCAATTTAAGAAACTTATGAGTTATTACAATTTTATCCTTGAGATCAAGCTATAATTTCTTTAAAGTTTGAAAAACTTCACTCAAGCCCTTGGCTTTTTTTTTTTAATTATTTAATTAGTACATATTTAATTTATTTTTTATGCATATTTAGGTAATACGAAATGCATATTAGTTTCATACATGATGCATACTTAGTTGAAAATATTTAGTCCAGGATATTACTGTAAATTGCATATTTTGACTCCACATTCAGTTCAAACGAAATGCACATTTAGTTAATATGAATTGCATATTTATTTCATAAACAATTAATAATTAGTTGATATTATTGTTGAACATTTAGTTAATTATAAGTACATATTCAGTTTATATCAAATGCATATTTACTTCATATCAACTACATATTTCTAGTGCAAATTTACTCCATACACAATGTATATACGGTTCATAAAAAAATAGATATTTAGCATACATATTTAGTTCAAACCGGTAAATATATATTTATTATATAATTAACCTGATATACTTTTTTTTTAAAATATATAATCACTGTAATATATGATGCATATTTAGTTCATTTATTATGAATATTTAAGTAATAAGTAATGCATATTTAATTCATCATAGTGCCTATTTTAGTTCATGTGAGGTCCAATCATAGTCATTTATTAATGTACATCAGTGACTTATATTAATTAATTAAAGTTTACATTAATTATATAATACAAAATAATTGTTCTTATTATAGTTAAATTAATTATATAAGATACACATTTAATTTCATATTTTGACTGCACATTTAGTTGATGTAATATAGGCATTTAGTTCATAAGTAGTGCGTATTTAGTTCATCGTAATGCATACTTAGTTGATATTATTGTTGCATGTTTATTACATAATTAATTTGATATAATATTTTTTTATTATATAATTACTGCAACGCATAATGCATATTTAGTTCATTTCATTATGCATACTTGATTCATAAGAAATGCATATTTAGATCATCACATTGCATATATTGTTCATATGAGGTCCAATCATAGCTATTAATTTTTGTATATCAATAACTCATATTAATAATTGAAATTTCCATCAATTATATAATAAAAAATAATAATTAATATATTTAAATTAATTATATAAAATGCACTTTTATTTGCATATTTTCACTGCACATTAAGTTCATACGTGGTACATATTTAGTTTATCATAACGCATATTTAGTTGATATTATTGTTGCATGTTTATTATATAATTAATGGATATAATATATAATTTTATTACAAAGTTACTATAATACATAATGCATTTTTAGTTTCTTCATTACTCATATTACGGTAATAAGAATTGCATATTTAGTTCATGTGAGGTCCAATTGTAGCTATTTATTTGTGTAGATTAATGGCCCTATAAAATAAAAAATATATATTTAAAGTAACAGCAAATTCCTCTTAAATCCCTAAGTCCTCTTTTAAATTCATGTTCAGTCCCCTATCATTATTTATTTCCACTGCACTCCCCACCCCCTTATATTTGTTCCATTTTACTCCCCATATAAATACAAGTAATAAACTTATTCACTTTCTTTTTATTTGTTCCATTTTCTGAAATTCATGTTCAGTCCACGAGCAAAGCTCGACGCCAAACCCTCCGTCGTTCTTCGCCAATTTCGCGCCTCGTTCGCCACACGAGCAAAGCTCTGTCGCCGCCCGTTTGAAGCGACGAACTCTCCGTCCAAAAAAAACGAACCTCTACATCGTCGGCCGACTCTATCTCCGATCTTCTTCTCCGTCGAAGCCCGGCGCAACAATGGCATCTTCCTCTAAATCAAAAGCAGAATCCCCTCAGAATAAAGCTTCTTCCTCTAAATCGAAGGTAATGATTTGGAATTCATCTTCAATTAGGGATTTTTATAAATTAGGGTTTTTTTATAAATTAGGGATTTTTCATGAATTATATATTTTGACATGCATAATGGTACAAAGTTGGTATATTATCAATTGAACCACCCGCACACCAGAAAAGTCGAGCTATTGTTCATAATTTGTTCTCAATTTATGTCCATTAAATGTAGATGTTGTGTATGAATTTTTGGTATTTTCTGTGATCATTGTAAGTAAATTGAGTGGCTTCACATAAATGAAAGTTGATGCTGTGTATGAATTTGATGCTGTGCATGAATTTTTCCAATTTTTTGGT
>BKCP01002224.1:1000976-1036726 GCA_008636005.1 Striga asiatica
CTTCGGATGCCCCCTTGTGCGAAGATTGCCCACTCCGCAAGTGTGGACTAGATTGCAATTCCGGATGGCAAACAAATTATCCGCTTTGTGTCTCGATGCATATATTCTCCACTTACATCCCTCGTCGCTACAACAAACAATGACCTTCATGCTATCATTTTTACGATATTTGAAAGACCGCCTATTAGCAACCGCGTAGTTTTTAACGCGCTTTCGAAAATCATCCGTGCTAATGAAAACTTGTCCTTCCCCTTTGATGCAATTTCTCCACGACTCAATCGAATTATCGTCCAATGGAAGCTCCGATTCTCCCTCCGATAAATCATCATACGGTATAATATCCCTACATTCGTAAACATAAATAATGGAACGTTACTTAAAATAACATAACAAGGATATCATACAACCATACCATGTTTCAATAATAAATTCATTAATATTATAGAAGCGCCATTACCTACTCATGTTCATCGGGAAGGATGGAACCCCATGATCCGTTCTTTGATTTTTTTCATTGGCAACTATCTCTATAATATTTTCTTTCCAACACAAATGGAATCGAACCATGTTCTTCACATCCTCATCGTCCGCCAAGCTAACTTGCTTTTTACCAATTGGCGCAATATAACATAACTTCACGGATTCCACATTCACATTTGGCCACCTCTTACCAATGACGGTGTACATTTGGTCAAGAGTTGATTCATGGTTCATAGAGAACACAAAATATTCATTGTTGTAGGTACAACTTGCTAGTATATCAATTTGTCCACCTTCCATTGTATCTAACAAAAATTGAATAAAACAAATAACATGTTACACTTTCCCAGCAGCAGTGGTATTATTTAGTCATTCCAGTGGTACTAGAGTTTCAAAAAGTGGTACCAATAGCATGCATAATGGTACAAGAATCATAGTCACCTTAGTTTTTGTTTCAAGGTCATTGATACACAACATAACTAACTATCACGTCAATTTCGTATGTATGAACAAGAGAAAATAGATTAAGGACAACAATACACAAAATTCAAAAAAATTAGGGCAAATATACAAAATTGAACCCTTTCCAAATTAACTAAAAAATTATGAATACAAGACTTTGTTTGGACTCCACATTCAACATATAAATACACACATACACAATACTTCAAATTTCGCCCGGAAATCGCCCCAATATTGCCGGAAAAAAAAAAAAAAAAAAAAATTAACCTTCAATATGTAAAAATATTGGAACCGGGTTCCCGTCAACTCTTCAAGTTCTTGTCACCACCGTGCCTTTCGCCGGATTTACGATCGCCGGAGACCAAAATTAGCAAGGAAAAAAAAAAAAAAAAAAAAACTGAAAATCGGGAGTGAAAACTGAAAAGGAATGAGGGAGTGGATTGTGGAAGAAGATTAGAACTAATATAATAATTGGATAAAATAAGTTGGTAGATGGTGGTGTGATGTGCCCCTTTTATTTATCATTTTTTTTAAACATAGGGAGTTTATTGTAAGATATTTAGTGTAATAGGGAGTGAAAAGGAATTTTTTTTGTGTGGGGACTGAAATGGAATATGAAAAAGGGTTTAGGTACTTTGTAGGAAAAGCCCCTTAAAGTAATCATATATAATGCATACATTTAGTGCATACTTAATTGATATTATTGTTGCATATTTATTATATAATTAATTTGATATAATATTTTCTTTTTATTATATAATTACTGTAATACATAATGCATTTTTAGTTCATTAATAAGAAATGCAGATTTAATTCATGATAGTGCATATTTATTATATTTAAATTAATTATATCCATAATGTAAATTTAATTAATTCATTCATTTTTAGTTCATACAAAATGTATATTTAGATCATCAAAGTGCATATTTAGTTCATGTGAGGTACAATCATAGTTATTTATTTGTGTAGATCAATGACTCATATTAACCAATTGAAATTTACATTAATTATATAATAAAAAATAATATTTAAATTAATTATATAAAATGCAAATTTAATTGCATATTTTTCTTGCATATTTAGTTCATGCAAAACACGTATTTAGTTTATACGTAGTGCATATTTAGTTAATAAACAATGCATACTTAATTGATATTATTGGTGCATATTTAGTTCATAAAGATTGTATATTCTATTAATAAAAGATGCATATTTAGTTAATATCAGGTATATACTGCTGAATGCATATTTTCTTCATACATAATCTACGCTACAGTCAACGTTCAACGTTGGAAGCCAACGGTAAACACCAGAGTCAATGGTTTATTAATAGTAATTATTATATAATAAAATAAATAATAATGATGATTTCACTTCATTAATGTACATGTTTCTATAACTGACTTAGAAAAATATTGGGAAACAAATTATTTTTGTAAAAGAGCCGCATTTGTTTAAAACTATTTAATTATGCGATATTGGTGCAAGTAGACATGGTCACGGGTCACTCGACCCGAATCAGCACGAATTAGGCCCGGTCAAACCCGTTAACCATGGGTCTGGGCCCGTGTCTAGATTCGAACCGGGGCAGTTAGGGTCATATGTATGTAACATATGACCCGACGGGCCAACAATAGAAATCAACGGTAGACTTTTTTAAATATTTTTTAGGATAGGTCCTGGGCCGCCGAATCTTATATCCGGCACGTATCTAGTTACAAGCCGGTTCAGGGTCAATGATTTTGAACCCGACCTGCAGCTCGGCCACGACCCGAAATTTGGTGATGTCTACATGCAAGTTTTGTGGCATAAACTGTCACAACACAACACACTACAAGCCCACTCCCGCAACGCTAAGAGCGTCTTCAGACCTCCACCCCGAATGACAATCATAAAGGGATCGGGACCACTCGGGGGCAATCGTCCAGCATCTTTAACGCCAAAAAACGTACCTGGGCAAACACAAACCAAACAACAACAAACTACTAAAAAACAAACTAAAAGTGCGCCCTCCTTCGCGACATGATCGCANAGCCCTCCTCGCCGATAGGCTTACAACTCCACAGCAACCCCGACACCATCCACAGAGAGAGTTCACCAGCAAGCACGGATAGAAGACCGGGGAAAGCACCAAACCTAAAACTACAGAAGGCCGAACAAGATCCGACACTCCATCCCCTAAAAACTCTCCCAGGCAATCAACCCTCACACCAACAAGCCCGAGGCTAGCCCAAACTCACACGCCCACACCAGCCGGCAGCCAGAAGCCGACAAACAACTGGAGCCAATGACCCAACACCACCAGGGCAGCCAAACACCCAACCCCAGGAACGTCGGGAAAAGAGGTGGAAGCAGAGCACTGACCCAGCCCCAAGCTCCAAACACCTCACCAACCGCCAGCCAGCCCAAGCCGACCAACTACTGGAGTTACGACCCCTACCACCGGCACCAACTACTAGAATAGCAGAAGCAATAAACCGAAGATTTAAAAACTCTTCAGGGAAGCGTCCCACTTCCCCTCAAAGCTCTTTCATTGATAAACCGTTTGTGCACACTTGTATAGTTTTGGAATTACAGCAACTGGAACTCCCTTCTAGCCTAACCAACAACTACACACGATTCTATCAACTACTTCTTCGGCCACCTCCCGTGGACTTTTACTCTCGAATCCCTCGAGCTAAAACCTGTACTTAATCTGTAAGTACTGATCACAAAAGTGTTTGAATGAAAAACAAAAGAATCAAAACAAAAAAACTTCAGTTCTTTGATGATGTAAGAACACCGAAAACCGAGCTACGAAAATAAAACCTAAAAGGCTTGAAGCTCGAATTTTATGAAAATGATAATGATCTCTTCTCCTCTGATTCGATCTTCAAGTGGGTATATATACAACTCCTTAGGCTTGGAGTCTTCTCCAAGTTTTAGACTTCTTTTTTATTTCCTTCCAAGTTTATCCAATGTAATATGGTAAGTGTAGGACTCTTCTTCTCTCACTTCAAGCAATCCTTCTTTAATTTGATTTCCTTCCATGTAAATCATAAGAGATATGGTAGGTGTAGATCTCTATCTTCTCTTTCCAAAGATCTTTCCTTCTTATATGATTTCCTACAAAATATATCCATAATAAGATCATGCAAATTTAATATATATGTATATAAATCGAATATAAATATAAATAAAAGAACTTCCCTTTCTATTTCTCATGATTGCAAGAACATATCTTCACTTATATTAATTTTTGAACTTCATTGCCAAAAGTATAACTCTTTCAATCTTCCCCTTTGGCATCTAGTTCGAAAATCATATAATGAAGATAACCTGAAACACAGTTAGAACAACAAGCACGAATATATAGAATAATATCATAAGGGACAAATCACTGCAGTAAGAATATCACAAAGAGTGACTGAGTAAGAACACAGTCCATAAAGTACCTGCAGTCACAACTCATTAGACGCACATAGCATAAAACAATCAGAGTAAACATCCAACCAATCACAGCAAGTACTAACAGCAGCCACACAAAAGAAAAGTCATAAGAGGTTCTAACAACAACCAATCACATCTATTGAATCTCCCCTTGACTTCTCAGCTATTGAATCTCCCCCTGACTTCTCAGCATCATCCTTGACCATCTTTGCCTCTCTCCCCCTTTTTCGAACTACGGGATGCCGAAGAGCCTATACCCGTGTTCTTTTTCTGCCGTCCGCAATGTGAAGAAACAACGATGGTAATTTGGAACATTAGGGTTTGAACAATCAAAACAAAGGTGATAATTATGAAGGAAGAGTTTGCGTGTGAGAAGTGAAATAAAATCTATGGATATCAACAAAAGCAGTTACCAAAATCGATGAGGTGAAAGAAAAGGTAAGGTATGGTGAAGGGCGGTTTATGAGAAACAAATCCCTCCAAAAATTCAAATTCAAACACCCTTTTCCTTCACACAAGTATATTTTCCACATTATTTCAAAATTCAAATCGAAAAATCAGATATTTCATTCCTTATATAATCCACACAAAAATATCTAAGACCCATATTCAATTCAATTTCAGAAAGGAAATCATATGCATAATGCCTAAGGATGAAAGAAATAAAAACGCATGCAAGACACTAAAATCAATAAACTCTATTCTTAATCTACTTAGGCAGGATTGATGCATAATTAGTCCAAAATCAACATTGTTATTCAAACACACCAAGGAACAAATCAGAGGTGGTATTATTATATGTATATGTAGCGCAGGTCATATCTCTCCAGGATTCCAACACCAAAACAACATAAGCTTTATTATTCACTAGGCTTTTCACTTAGTAACAATCACTGCAATAGTGAAAGTCAACCTCATTACTTTGCCCAATGATTTTAAGCAACAACATTAATTTACATCGAGGCTTTTCACTTAGTAACAATTACTGCAATAGTGAAAGTCAACCCCACTACTTTGTCCCAATGATCGGTGTAAGAACTTGTTTTTTTTTTATCGTTATGCACTACGTTTTTTATGAAGATGACCACCTTATATCTCCAAATAAAAGCACCACACAGTGAAGTGCAGTGGTTGTCAATAGCTACCACCCTTCACAACATTTGCTGTCCATGACGCTCTTTTCACAGTCGATCCAAAAGAAAACAAACCATGTGCTAGCTATCGCTCTAAATCATTGTGTGAAGGCAGCACTTTTTGACAGAAATATATTTGTTCCAAGGTATGCAAGAACACGCCATCAATTAAAGACAATCAACATCTCACCCGCTTGCAGAAGAGTCGGAACTTCATTTATGACTTAGTGGTGAAATATATGCAAAAATGCAAGGCATGCCTAATGCAAATAATACCCTATATACTTACAAACAATGCAATAAATAATAGTATAAATAATATACAATACAATATAATATAATACAAATTCACGCAAGCATTCATAGAGTGCACATCCCTAAGGATTTCCTTAGAGAAATGAACAGTTGGGAATCCAGTGCCTTGATGAATATATCAGCCAACTGGTTTTGTGTTGGAACATATTCTAGAACAATCACCTCATTCTCAACCAAATTTCTAATAAAGTGGTATCGTATATATCGATGTGTTTAGTTCTAGAGTGCTGAACAGGATTCGTAGAGATATCGATGACACTGGTATTACCACAGAATAGGTTTATGGTTTTTACCTGAAGGCCAAATTCTACCATCATCTGTTTCATCCACACAAGCTGGGAGCAGCAATTTCCAACTGAGATATACTCGGCCTCCTCGGTAGATAGAGCCATAATGTTCTGATTGGTGTAAGAACATCCGTCAGACGTACTCCGTTGGACAACAACATTCTTATTCATGTCAGCATCACAATCTCTAACAGTACCCGAACTCGTATCACATGAGTCAAAGGTCGTATAATCAATCAAATAGCAATTATCATGCGATCTAGACCCTGTAAGAACACAGTTATTATTCCTATCTGAAACCAAACATTCATTCAAGGTGAAACTCACAGAAAAGCCTTGATCACATAATTGACTCACACTCAGCAAATTCGCTTTCAAATTTTCAACAAGAAGAACATTTTGAAGTTTGGGCAATCCAAGAACATTCAAACATCCTATACCGAGAACTTTATTCTTAGCACCATCACCAAAGGTCACAGAACTAAAAGGAACATGCAAAATATTAATCAAGTTAGATTTTAGACCTGTCATATGACGAGAACAACCACTGTCAAAATACCAATCAGAATTAGAGGTGGATTTCAAAGCAAGTATAGGAGATAAGCACACGTTCTTACTGCCTTTAGGAACCCAAATATTTTTCTGTTCATGATTAACCACATCAACCTTTAGTTTAGGTGCTTTCAAGGGTACACCATGTGGACTCCAATCATCAATTCGACTAGTAAAAATATCATTATGCATTCTATAACACTTAGGGCGAATATGACCACTGATACCGCAATAGTGACAATAGGCACAAAGTTCTTACCAGAATTCTTACGCTGAGTTTTAGTAGGGTTAGGCTTACCATTCTTACCATCAATGTTGTAACCTTCTTTGACAAAGGTCAAATCTGACTTACTCAGAGATGTGCTAGGTTCGCCAACTTTACCTTTCAGTTTCTGATTATGAGCGTTCTTACTCTGGTCTGATGTACCTATTTGTTGACTCATCCTTTGAACTTCAACAAATGAGGATTTGGGCTTGTTGATCATCCTGACAATCTCCTCACTCTTGCTGAGTTTCTCCTCGATTGCAGAACAATAACTCTTGAGAGTTACATGTTCCTCCATCACCCGACCGAGCTCTCCTTTGAGTGCAACAATCTTGGTATCTCTATCTGCTACAAGACTCTGCACAACAAACAATTCATTACGTGAGGATTCAATATTAAGATTTTTCTCATCACTTACCTGTTTGCTCAATTTATCGCCATGTTCCAGTAGAGCAATTTTGGCATAACAACTATTAAGATCCTTGTCTTGCTTTCCAGCATGAATGTCAGAGTTGATGAGCTTCTCATTCAATTCAACGGTCAGAATTCTCATTTTCTGAAGCTCACTCCTAAGATAAGTGATCTCCTTTTCACGTTCTGCTGACCGGTGTTCCAACAACTTCATCTTCTCTGTCTGGACTTGATACTTCTTGATGACTTTGGCAGCTTTGACACACTTCTCTATGGCATACTTGTGAAGCACGAGGTTCTCTTCAGCTGGATCGGAGAACTCCTCAGGTTCGGAGTCGCTTAGTTCTTTAGCATAAGAACCTGCATCAGATTCAACATCAGTAAGATGCACAGAGGATGTAAAACATTTATACTCATTAAGAAGACATTTAGCATGATTATTGGTATAGTAAAAGTTTAGTCTTCTTAGATTCTTCATCCTCATCATCACTGCAGACGGACCACGTTGCCTTGTAAGTCTTGTTCTTCCTCTTGAAGTTTGGGCATTCCTTCTGAAAGTGACCGAACCCTTTACATTCCCGACACTAATTTTTTCCACTCCTTGATTAGCGTTCTGAGACTTGTTCAGTTGCACATTGGAACGCTGTTCACCAAATTGCTGGATCATATTCTTACACCTTCAGAGGTCTTGATCCCTTGAAACCTTTTCTTTTGAAACTTCTTCTGCTTTGAGACATTTTTGGTAAGAACAGTGAGAGCTCCCATAATCTCATCAGCATCAAAGGATTCTTCATCCGAATCATCCTCTTGTATTACTGCTGTACGAACCTTGGCTTTTAGAGCTAAGCCCTTTCCTTTGGCTCCCTTCATCGAATCAAATCCATGGTTTATTTCAAAAGTACGTAGGTCGTCAAGAAGATCATCAATCCCAAGTGGTTGAACTCTCTGGAAACTCTCCAAGGCCGTGATCTTAATTCCAAACCTATCCGGTAAGGTTCTCATCAACTTCTGCACTTGTCTCGCCTCTGATATCTCTTCACCAAGCATTGCACTTTGGTCTATAAGGTCACAGAAGCGAGCATAGTACATGTCTATGGTTTCATCATCTCTCATCCGGATCTCATCAAGTTCAGTCGTGATCCTCTGAAGCTTCAAGGATTTCACAGCGTTCGTACCTTCAAATTGCCTCTCAAGAATCTTCCATGCATCATGAGTTGTGGTGCACTGAATAATCATCTTGTGACGAGTTGGGTCAACCGCAGACATTATTGCATAAAGAGCACGAAAATTTGCTTCCTCGGCTTGGTTATCCGCATCGGACTAAATATTTCTCGATTTTTCAACAAGAACACGAGGACCATCATCAGAGGAAGAGGATCCTTCCTTCTTTTCAGAGGGTGATTTCTCCATCAAAGGTGTTGACCAACCAGTCTCGATAATTTGCCAAGTCCCTTTACCTAAGGACCATAGAAAGATTGCCATCATGGACTTCCAATATCCATAGTTTGATCCATCGAGGTATGGAGGGCGCGAAACAGAAAATCCGTCGTGAATCATGGTGACCAACCCAAGAACCCAAAGATCTTTATCCTGTAGGTAGAACAGGAACACTGCTCTGGTGCCAATTGAAACGTAGGTATTTTACGATAAGTGCGCTCAACGTTGTTAGAACACAAATAAACAACTAGAATAGCGGAAGCAATAAACCGAAGATTTAAAAACTCTTCAGGGAAGCGTCCCACTTCCCCTCAGAGCTCTTTCATTGATAAACCGTTTGTGCACACTTGTATAGTTTTGGAATTACAACAACTAGAACTCCCAACAACTACATACGATTCTATCAACTACTTCTCCGGCCACCTCCCGTGAACTTTTACTCTCGAATCCCTCAAGCTAAAACCTGTACTTAATCTCTAAGTACTGATCACAAAAGTGTTTGAATGAAAAACAAAAGAATCAAAACAAAAAAACTTCAGTTCTTCAATGACGTAAGAACACCGAAAATTGAGCTACGAAAATAAAACCTAAAAGGCTTGAAGCTCAAATTTTATGAAAATGATAATGATCTCTTCTCCTCTGATTCGATCTTCAAGTGGGTATATATACAACTCCTTAGGCTTGGAGTCTTCTCCAAGTTTTAGACTTCTTTTTTATTTCCTTCCAAATTATCCAATGTAATATGGTAAGTGTAGGACTCTTCTTCTCTCACTTCAAGCAATCCTTCTTTAATTCGATTTCCTTCCATGTAAATCATAAGAGATATGGTAGGTGTAGATCTCTATCTTCTCTTTTCAAAGATCTTTCCTTCTTATATGATTTCCTACAAAATATATTCATAATAAGATCATGCAAATCTAATATATATGTATATAAATCGAATATAAATATAAATAAAAGAACATATCTTCACTTATATTAATTTTTAAACTTCATTGCAAAAAATATAACTCTTTCAACTCCACCCTAGGGGAGCAAGAGAGCAAGGGAAAAAAGAGAGACTAACCTCGACTCCGACCTTCGCCAGGCGAAAATCAAGGAAAAACGACCAGAAACACCATCGAAGGTCGGAACCACCTCGAGCACGAAGAGCTCGTCCGGAAACGAAGACGCGGCCCGACGAGACTCCACCCGACTGAGAAGTCCACCACTCGACGGGAGACTAGGCGCATAGGACAAGCGGCGGCAGCCGCGCAACAACGCGCCCAGCCGAGGAGGAGGCCGACAACAAATTTATGGCTAGGTTTTTATTGTTCACAAATTTGGCAAAACCGAGAGGACTACTAACGCTTGTTTGGAAGCCGAATATTAGAACTCAAAGTGGCCTAAAGAGCAAAAGGAATAATATAATACATAAATAGAAAATTCCGCGTGCCGTTTAAGGAGGTAAAACGACAGAGCCCGACAAAACCTACGGCCTCCCTCCATTTCCCTAATAATCCTTTTTCCATCCTAAAAAATTCTCTCTGTAATTCAACTCCTTACATCCAGCTGAATTTTTTCCTCATGCCGACTTTTGTCCTGGAAAACTACCGCAGCCTCCGTCTTACGCCGCCGCTGTGCCTGAGGTGGAGCCAGAAAAAGCTCCTCTTCTTCCTCCTGAAATGCGTGATCATGGTGTTCATAATTTCCCTCTTCCTCTTCTTCCTCGGTTTCGCCGCCATCGTCCTCCTCCACTTCCTCTTCATCTCCTCCGCTTTTCGCCGCCGCTGCCATCCCTCCGCCGCCGCCGCCGCGGAGGCCTCTTCCCATATCCAAACCCTAATCCCCGACGTGTCATACAGAGCCTCGTGTTTTCCAACGACCTCGGATTGCGCGATCTGCTTGGATTCGTTTCAAGTAGGGGATTTGTGCAGGAATATTCCGGTCTGCAAACACTTGTTTCACTCTAAATGTTTAGATAGGTGGATTAGAAAGAACCCGACTTGCCCCGTCTGCAGGACCCGGGTCGATCTCGGGTTTCCTGATTCGGAAATCGACTGTGGCGATCAGTGGAAGAGGCTTTGGGATGTCAATTTCGCGGATGAAACTTCCAGTGGAAGGTTTTCTCGCGCCATTTGAAGGGAAAGGATTTTTGAAGGGACTGGTTTTGGAGATGATGACTTATTATTCTCCTTTGTAAGTCTTGGAATTTCCTTGATTTTTTTGTCTTCTTTTTCTTTTTCTTGTTGTTAATAGTTGAAGTGTTGTGTACATTTATGATCCCCTCTGTGGATATTATCACACATTAAAAAGAATTATATGATGGCCAATGGATGACATTTCGTGGATTATGCATTGGCTGGAGCATTTGCCTAACAAATTGGTGTTTGAAAGTCCTGGTCTACAATTCGTGAACAATATTTAGCAGAAATTTCGTTTTAGCTCTTTTGCTTTTAGCATTAAATGAAGATACCTTGTTCTGAAGATGCCGAGTTAGTTGACAGATTCACTTTCTTGTATCTAAGAACTAAAAGAGATTCCATGAAATAAATACACTTGCTGAATGATTTTGGTTTGCAATTGCNGAACAAAATTGGTTCTCAAGGAGATAGAAGTAGTTTTTAGTTTTTTGGGTTGAAGACTCTTGTTTCTGACTCTGCCTAGTCTAGTTAGCCTCTTAAACTTATGGGAGGGGTGCTTTTGATATTTGGTATGAGTTTTCCAAACAAATAAGTACTTCTACAACTTATTTACTGAACAACCGCAATTAATTAATTCAATGTTCTGTTTTTATTTGCCAATATTACCAACTTTTAATGCTAAGCTACTTTTAGCTTCCTGAAATGAAGTTTGCAAACAGTTCTGCATTGTTATTCCAAGGAATATATGAGAAGCTCGTTAATCCTAGTGTGACTTAGATGGCCAAATTAAACGGTTGTTGGACAGTGGAGTTCACTTAAGAACATGAATATTTTGCTAAAAATGATTAAAACGTTTTTACTGTCTAAATGTCTGCGTGGAGAGCCAAAAGATGGGGTTAGGCGTCATATTTATTAAGATTTTACCTTTTTAGAATAGTAAAAAGCTATACGGTATCTATTCCCCCCTGTCGTTGATAGTGAATAAATTAGTTTAGGTATTTGACATTGCAACACAAAACCATCATTGAGTTGTCAATTGCATTATGAGTAATGATGTTAGTTCTTATTGACACAATTCTTAGTCCTGAGTGCTATCTTTCAGTTCGTCGGTACTTCCATCCCCCATCACCGTAATCACCTGTGCTAAACATTTTTTAGTTAATATTACATTTACTTATCAACTTATCATTAGCAATTTTTTCATGGGATTTGTCCCGAGTTTAGAGCTATAAGTTTGTGTTGTTTGTTTGTTCTCTGACCAATATCTTTGAATTCTTCGGAACAGCTGTTGCGGATTAAATTCTCTTGCTTCTTGTTATGCAACTTTATTTTTAATTAGTTGCTTCAAGACTCGTGTACTTCAGAAACTTCGACTTGATCAATCCAAAATGACGGGGTCCACTTCCCTTAATCATTTGGAGTTCTTACATTTGAAATATTAAGCAGATTCAGTTTACCTGTCCTTAATTATCAAATTTATTTAATTACATATTCATGTTGTTTGTTGTCCAATCATCATAAACTTCCATATATATGGTTCAATTTATTTGAATATTGATGATGATTTGGTCCACAAGTAAACCAGGGAAATTGCTGGTTATTACTGGGGTAAACCCCAATAACCATTCCAAAACTGGAAAATTTATGAAACCCCTTTTATAAAGAAAGCTTATTCTATATCCACCACAGCAGATTATTACATTCGAGGGTGTCCATAGCTTTTATTTTCATGATCTTAACTACAAGTGTTTTCTTCTTGTTTGTTTGTTTATGTCCTGTTTTTCTTTGAGAAAATTACCAAGCACACGCTTGACGGAATTTTTATTTTCACATATACGAAACCTATTTTTATTTATATACATACAAAATTAGTTTAGAGAATACAAAGAGGTGCATTTTTAATACGAGATTTCACTAATTAAGTCGATTAAGGTGGTTGTGCATATTGTAAACTATTGTGTCAATCTCAATTAGATGGTGTAAAATTCCATTTCTTTCCAAAACTCATTCATCAATTTGCTATTCAAGGAATGGAGTACGAATCCATTTGCTTGTTTTCCTTTTTTTGAAAGTTGATCCATGGCATAAGAAAATGTTGCCCAGACATGTCGCCTTATGGTGGAGTTTTTGTGTTAGTATTGGCACCAGAGTTGGGATGTGAGTCCCAAGTGGAGAGAGAGATGTGTGTCAGACTAGGTCGAGAACTCATAGTCGGATGATGAAAACGAAGTTGAATCGTACACTTGTACAGAAAAAGTTTCAATTTGGGAAGAAAACAAATTCAAGAGGAGCATGACAATTTATTGTTTGGTACTTGTTGAAATGATTTGTTTTGAATGTCAATATGTATTGAAGAGATATTGAATGAAGGGTACTTAGATTTGAAGATCATATTTTGTTACACTCCACTTTGATATTTTTAAATATGCTTTTCGTTCTGAACCGTACTTGGAATGTTTTAGGTTGTTTCTGTTGATAGAATTGTGGATTTGATGACAAATAGAAGATAAAGGATTTTACAATTTTATGTAACCTAACATAACCCTAATTGTGCATCGAATGTTTATTTTTTATTTAAGAAATATTATACACTTGACCCAAACCAAGGATAACAAAATCAAGCACAAATGATTTTTTTGTTGAAATCATATAATCATGACATAAACCGTATGTTGTAGAACAAATTGTACTGGTTCATATATATATATATATATATATATATATATATATATATATATAGGCTATGTTTGGTAAAACTAGCTGATAAGATAGCTGATAGCTGATAGCTGATAAGCTAGCTTATAGCTTATTTGTAATTTTTTAGCTTATAGCTTATAGCTTATGCCTTATAGCTGAAAAACTAGCTTATATGATAAAAGTGTTTGGTAAAATTTGTTGTTAAGCTAGCTGAAATAAAAAATTCAACTAGCTTATTTGAAAAGCTACCTAAAGTGGCTTATGAGATAAGCTCGAGTTTTTTAAAAAAGCTCGTCCTACCAAACGAGGCTAATTTGAATACAAGGAGCTTATAAGCTAACTAAATAAGCTATAAGCTAGCTTATTTGGCTTACCAAACACAGCCATAAAGAAAAGGGATCATATGAGAAAGAAGAATCTATATCTATATATATTGAAAGAGTTTGATGGATAATACAAAAGTGGAAAGTTGACTTTTTGTTTAAATAGTTTGACTTACTTATTAAGGAAATTTTTTGAATAAAATTTTAAATTAACTTTTATCCTTTTGCATGATATTTAATTTTCAAAATTGTATGCTTAAATATTGTCCTACTTTTTTTGCTTCTTATCGTGCACTTTAATTTTCAAAATTGTAGACTAAAATATTGTCCACTTTTTTGAACAATTTATGTGTCATATTTTTTTTAAAACAATTATGTATCAATAAATCTTTTAAAATACAAATATTAAAATGAAAGACAAAAATATTTGGTATTACGTTTTCCACAATAAATCTCAAATTATAAAATTAGTCATTTATATTAATATCCTAAATTGAATATTTGCAGTATATTAATTACATATAAAATCATCATGATGTTTAAAAGTTTTTTTTTTTTTATCATTTTTTATTAAAAAAAAATAAATTAATGGTAGAAAATGAATTAATTAAGAGTTAAGTAACGGTAAAATTTATATTTCACAATTAATTTATTTATGTAGTACTTTTTTTAATAAGTACTAATATATATTATATAAGCGAAAAAATATTATGTTTAAAAAATAATAACTGATATGCAAAATATCTCTGCTATGTAGTAACTCATGTTGGTATCGAGTTATCGCGACAATTGCAAAATCAATCGATTAATTTTAAATTTTCAAATATGTAGATTTTTTTATAAATATGCATAAAGTAAGAGATAATTAACTTATATATAGATATATAATTTATAATCTTAATATATTATCATTATTTTATAAATATTTAGTACACGAATCATAAAATATTTTTTTATTTCATAATGTTACATATATGTAAAGAAAACAAGAGAATTTCATTTGATCATCGAATGATTGAATTAGGTTAATGCTCAATATTAGTTGATATTTAAAATAGTCCAAAAACATGACACAACTGAGGTTGATCCTGGATGACCAAGTTATGGTCAATGACACAACTACTGAGGTTGATCTCGAGTGACCAAGTTATGGGTCAGTTTGACCAGACCAAATTATTGAACTAAATATAATTTTTAATATTTAAAATACTTTTTTACAATAAATGTAATTTAGTTCATACTCCAAATAATCATATTAAAAATGCTTTTATGACAACATGTTCAGTGATTTATAAATACTTATATATAATTTTATTGATATTTATGTAAACACTTATATTAAGAATGATTTATAAAAACTTATATAGTTTAAATTTAACATAATTTATATAAAAAATTGTACCGATACTACCAATCAGTCGTCCGACCGACTTGTGTGTGACCGGTTCTCTAACAAACATTTTATTCAAGCGAACCGGACTAATCGATCTCGATCCATCCGGTTGGACTGTTTGATCCGGTCTGATTTTGAAAACAATGGGTATATCATGATTAACGTTATTTATATATTTAATTTACAATATAATCGTAATATTGTTTTCCGTGCATTGCACGGGCCACGCACTAGTAATGAAAGAAATAAGAATGAATTGTAACCCTTGAATGTGATATATCAACACTTTAGACACGGTCAAAGAGTCCAGCTTTAGTCAAACACGCGATGACATTTCTGTAAATAAGTGGACTTTTGATTTTTCATGCAGGAGTATTTTAGTCATTGCGCAAATGCACTGTTTGCGATAAAGTACAATATCACATGCACTAAAGTGCAACTTGTATAACATTATGGTGCAGTCTGTATAGTGATATTTTTAATGTGTAATTCCGAACGCGATATGGTGCAACGCATTGAACATTAATGTGCAACTATCAAATTTTATTAATTTATAAATTTAACCCATGAACTAAGTTACAAAATAGTTAAAAAAAATTATTTGCATATAAGTCCCTTGATTATATCTAATTTACAAAAAATAGCCATATCCCTAATTTTTTAACAATTTCTAAATCCCGTAAGTGTTGTGTGGCTTGTGTCCTTCTCCGACCTAGGCAGACGGCGCCGGCGTCGGGACGGGTGGAGACGACTGCGAGGATGGCGGAGATAGCTGCCTCGCCGGACATCATCGAGCGAGATTTGGAAGGTGGCGGCAGCGAGAATGTGCAGCGCGGATTTTGACGTGGCGGCTAAGGAGGAAGATGACGGTAGCGCTGTCAGGATTTGGACGGCGGCCATGAGTGGTGCTGACAAGGAGTGGTCACACCGCCATGACGATGCGATGGTCGTCGAGCTCTTGGTGAGGCTCCACCACGCAACGACATCTCTGCTCGAGCCGTCCCGGATGATGACGGAGACGGCGGGACTGTCACGGCGGATGAGAAACACGGTCGGTGGCGGGTAGGTGTTTAGCGGCGGTGGAAAACTCAGAAAAACAGGCACGCGGGGGATATCTCAGACAGGCGACGGCGGTGGGAAGTTCAGCGGCGTCGTCGGGTTTAGTGGAGCAGGCGTCGGCAAGTTTAGCGGCGGCCACGGCAGATTTAGTGGAGGTAGGGCAAAAATTTACAGATCGGGGAGGCGTATAGATCGAGAGGAAGAGTGTAAGAGAAAGTGAGTGATGTGTTGGTGGGGGTGGGACCCACAAGTGTGTGGGATAGGTGTATGATTGGGTTGGGATAGGTAAAATGTCCAATATGCCCTTAATAATCCTTTAATAAGTGTAGAATTTTGGTTTTTATTATTATTATTATTTTTTTTTGCCGTTGGATGGTCAGATCGTATGACTAAGATGCTCAGTGAAAGAAATAAGAGTACATTGGAGCCGTCTGATCGGATATTCCAATGGCTAAAAAAAGCCAAACATTTATACTGATTAAAGGTAAATTGGACATTTTACAATTACACCCAACAGTGGCCCCACCCCATCAGACCCCACACCACCCCACCACACCCCCCTCACACACACACACACACACCCTTCCCATCACAATTACATATTTGAATCATTAATTAAATTGTAATATAATTAAAATTTATAAAATTACAATTTGTTCCATAAAGCTTACTAATTTTTCAAAATCATCACCCCCAAGTCCAACTCACCGGCGATCTGTTGAAACTCAACCACCCATTGAAATTGTGACATGCATCCTTTTATTTTCTTAAACAAATATTTAAAGATAATGTCACTAATTAGTAATTACACTGCTAAATCACTTTTACTTAAAAACTAATTACAAATATCTTATGAACTCAAAACATCAAATTGATCAAGTACTATTATTGCCCATGGAAAGAAAACAAAATGAGAGGTTATCCATCAAATTTGGACAACCGAGTTGCCTGAAATTACCGGTTGAAGTATTCATCCCGCCGCCACCAACCACTTGTCGGAAATTTAAAACTTTCACTAACATTTTTTTAAATATTGGAAGGTATGATTGACGATTTGGAGATATTATTGCATTTCTCATGAAAAAAGCATTCTATACATATATGTTTCATGAAAATCCAACAGTATCTCCGATGTTCGTTCGATAAAATTTAATGCGCAATTCTTTAATTGTTTTTGAAACAATATCGCATAATGAAACACGTCTTAAAAAGACTGAGTCGAGATCTTAAAAATATGGTTTGTTGAAATCCAACACTAGTAGGCGAGAGACGAACAACCAACGGTGGTGGCCAACAACAACTTGTGGCGGCGAGATGATCAGATCTACAATTCTAATATGTTTTTAATTTTTAATAGCCCCTATTTTTTTATTTTTTTTTTTTTAATTTTTTGTACACATGAACTTGAAATTAAAAACAAAAAAAAAAAAATTTTAATTGAAGTAAGAGTGTATAAGGTGCTCCTCATGTACAACATGTAGCACTTAAAATACTTTTTTACCTAGTATATTATAATGTATGGTTGATATTGATTTTTTTATCAATCTAATAGTAAAATAAGTGGCAAAATAACATAACATATATTGTTAGGTATGAACGATGTCCCAACTCATTTAAGTAATCCTAACTATAAAAATCATTTTTATATCCCACTTAGAACCTAAATAGCATAGGTAATCTAACCTAATAAGAATATTGAACTTTACACATTCATATCCCTTATACTAATTTTCGGAGATATACCTTAAACATTATTTTATGCCTCATGTATAACTTCAGCAATTAATCTACCAATAATTTCTCCAAACTCCTTTTAGTTTACCTACTATTTCTTCAAGTTAGACACCGTCCTATCCCAACAGTTGCTAATCAAACAAACCCAATTGCAAACAGAAAGCTCATAACGAGCCAAAACCTAATTTGTGATAAGATCATGAAGAGAAGCCTAGGAAACAGAACTTGAGTTTAGAGCAAAAGAAATTATTATCATAGCCTTTAAACAAGACGAACGTAATCACCTGCAAAACATAAACATAGGAATTGCATTATCAAATCCAAACCTAATACGCCCTAATATCCCAGGCTATTATCCCAACTCCATTTTGTCTTCAAATGCGAAGAAATGCTGAGAGCCTGAGATACATGAATGTCACCAATCAAGAAAATAAAAAATAATTCCAATTTATCAGTGCTTGTTTCACTTTCACATACTAGTGAGTAGTGAGGCAACTAAAACCATGATATGTAGTTCAAGACTATATCCCAAAAAAAACAAAAATAATAATAATGTGACAAACAAATTTCTAAACTCATGTCAACAAGGGGATAAACCTAAGTCAATTTTCAATCTATTGATGATGAGAAAACAGACCTGCAACAATATTTATCACCTGTACAGAAGTTCGCAAGACAGATTCCAACTTTCAGTTTTCATCTACTTCTCCAAAAGTCTTTTCATCTACGGAAGGCTGTTTTTGTCCGGAAGCATCTGAGAGAGCTTCAAGCATCTTGATAACCTGAGATGTGTCGTCCAGATAATATTTGGCCATGCTCGGTTTTTGACCAACCGTGCATGCAAATAATTCAGCATTTTCCGGCAATGAATGGTCAACAAGTAAATTAGCTATAGCCTCAAACATGTCCTCATCTGAACGGTCATCTCCTATGCACAACACAAAATCTGCCGGTTTTCCTCTGTTTTTCATTGTTTGTGTGAGATTCTTTACAACCACACCCTTGCTCACACCCTAATATAACAAAAATGCAAACACAAGTCACCTATATGTAAGAGTAAATATAATCAATTTCGCCACTAAAAAGTGGGAATCACTTTTTATTTTACTATTAAGGCAAAGAAGGGAATGTATCTGGAGCATCTCTGCAATTTTCACCAAAAACAAACAGAATTTTGCATATATCAACCAAAAAAATGCGTGAATTTCGGTTCATTACGTTTACCACTCCAACACGACCGAGCTATATCTAGTTTTCAATCTCAGAATTCAAGGCTGAGCAATTTTATTTTATATTTTATATTTCAAATATGCATTCAAGAAGCAAACACTCTTTGTTAAGCTGATCCAGCAAAACTAATTTTAACAGACAATTCATTAGCAAAGATTGTATATTTTAATTTTGAAACCATGCCCATAAAGTCACATACCTGCGGTTTCACCTCAACAATTTGCTGTCCACTCTTAACCACGACAGGATCGTTCGCAAGCACACTCTCCAAGTGATCAAGAAGCTCTTTTGCCTGCCACAGGCCAAAATCAGGATCGGCTTCTTGATGATGCCAAACCAAAGCACTCTCCTTCTGCTCTATACACGAACCATCTGTAGCCTCTGTGTAGTGCTCCATCACAGGCAGTGCAATTTTCTTCCACTCCAAACTAACTCCTAACTCGCAAGATTCCCACTCAGAATCTTTACTCCACCTATCAAATAAAACCAAAGAAGTTGAATCACAACTCTTTTCTTTTAAGTACATCGATCGGACAAGAAAACCCCGGTGCAGAAATAAACAAAGTTTATACACATAAGATAGAAAGATCGAATAAAACAAAAACGAGAGTTACATGAATAGTTGCGAAAGTGAGTTTCTATGAAAGCATTACCTAGTGAAGTAACCATGTTCTGCAGACAACCCAAGCCCTTCACACTGCCCGAACCACTTCCCGAGCGAATCTTTACCCCGCCCACTAACGATAAAAACAATATTCCTTGGGTCACCACACAATCCTTTCAAGACCGAAATCACTTCATCACTCGGTGACTTATCCACCATATCCTGAGGTGTCATGGTCCCATCATAATCAAGAAGTATAAGCCTACTATTTGTGTTCCTATAACACGACACAATATGCTCCACCGCAAGCTTCCGAAAATTCGGGCCCAAAGCCACAACCCTCGAGTTCAAACCGAACCCGATTCCCCAACACCTCTTCCTGCAGTGCTCGGCACAAGCCCGGTCAAAGTCCTGGTCAAAGCTCCTTGACCAGTACGCGACATCGTGAGATGCCACGTACTTGTAATGTTTTTCGTGCCTTAGTTTTTTTTCAGAGTCTTTCATCATTATACCTGAGGCCATAGCTTCAGCCACACTGCTCATATCCCAAGGGTTCACGCGGATGGCCCCACTGAGGGAAGGTGAGCACCCGATGAATTCGGACACGATAATGACGCTTTTCTTGGGACTCTCGAAGCCTAAAGCCTCGTCTAACATGGGACAGCCTTGTCTGGACACTGTGTACTTGTATGGGACGAGATTCATGCCGTCTCTAACCGCATTCACCACCACACATTCAGACACAGCGTAATATGCGACTTTGTCTTGAAACGAGACTGGGCCATTCACACATACGATTGGTTTGTGGGCCCCACTGCCATATTTCCGATTTATCTCTTCTGCCACTTTACTAATCTCGTCCTCAACTTCGAGAATGTCCTTGCCTCGACTCCTGGGAGGATTCATAATCTGCACCAAAACCACCTTCTCTCGGAGTTCCGGGTTTTCGTCCAGAAGCAAAGAAAAAGCTATGAACTTTAAACCAATGCCCTTGAACATATCCACATCGTCGACCCCCAACAACACAGTTTTCCCTTGGTGCTTTTTGTTTAATTCCTTGATTTTTTCAGCGGTGTCCGGCAAGGACATGACTGATTGGATCTGGCCCATGTGAATTCCAACAGGGAGGATTTTTATACTAACTGTCCTGCCATAGTAGTCTAATCCTATGTAACCCCTCTTGGACTGATAATCCAACCCAAGCATCCGGCTACAGCACGACAAAAAGTGTCGGGCGTAATCGAACGTATGGAATCCAATCAAGTCACAATTCAAAAGGGCCCTCAAGATCTCCTCCCTCACGGGCAAAGTCCGGTAAATCTCGGAAGAGGGAAAGGGGCTGTGGAGGAAAAACCCTAGCTTCACCCTGTGAAACCTCTTTCTCAAGAAAGTGGGGAGAATGAGGAGATGGTAGTCGTGAATCCAGACATAATCCTCGTCCGGGTTGATCACCTCCATAACCTTGTCCGCGAAAATCTTGTTTGCAGAGACGTAGGCCTGCCACGCGGCCTTGTCGAACCTGACGCCATGGTCGGGGGTCAAGGGCAGCATGGAGTGGAAAAGGGGCCAGAGATAGTGCTTGCAGAAGCCGTGATAGAAGCTGTTGACCAAATCCAAGGGCAGGAAAGTGGGGACGCATCTGAACTTGTCGAGCAGCAATTGGGCCACGTCGTCCTGGTCCACTGGGTCGACATCCACCGGAAGAGAGCCCACGTAGAGGACATCGACGCCCGGCGGGAACCCGTCCCGGAGTTGCAGGGTCAATTCGTCACGGTCCCATTCGAAGGACCATTTTTGGGCGTTGGATGAATCTTCTTCCCTGTGGCACTTTAAAGGGAGCTTGTTGGCGACGATGATCCTCAGAGAAGGGACGGCGTCGTTTTGGGCGCAATTGATAGGGTCCTCGTAATCGGTAACGATTCCGGGGACGGAGATAGGCGGCCTAGGGGACCGGGTCGAGTAGTCGTCCAGGTTTAGCAGATTGAAGTAGGATCGAGACAGCATAATCACAAATTTTGAGAAAAAACAAAAGAAAAAAAGAAAAGAAAAGATATTTCTGTGTGATTGAGTAGCGTGTTGTTGTAAAGGAAGGAACAGTTCAGATATCAATGGCGGGTCGGCGTGTGTGTGTGTGGGGAAAATGATAAACACAGGTGTAGCGGATTCCTGACATTCTTAAATTGCCATGGGTGTTCTGTTTTGGGCCAAGATTTGTAATAAGGTTGGTTTATTAGAGATAGAGAGATTATTAATATAATTGTGTGTGTGAGTAAAAAGGAAGGTGATACTGATTACTGATGTGGTGGTGGAAGGATAAGAACAGTGGACCGACTTACCAGTGCGATATGGGACTCCGTCCTTCGAGGTGGGTCCCACCTCCCCCAATTCCCCACAAAAGGAAAAATATAATTTATTTATTTTCAAAACGCAGTAGACTCGGAATCGAATGTGCTAACTTTTTAATTAATTATTTAGCCTGCCTTATCTCTTTCCCTCAATTTTATATCTTCCTTTCATATTTACAGAACGGATTGACCAGATTTTAATATCTTCTTTTATATTTACAGAAATAGAATGGATTGCCCCTGGTCAATAGTGTAGGTATATCTTCTCGATATCCAAATTAAGCAAATATATTACATTTTGTAAATGAAAATATACTCCTATTCTGCCTATCTTATCCGAATTGAGCATATCTATATATAATATACTTGAAGGTTATTAATTTAATATTATTTTTTTCGTTCGTTTTTTTATTTATTCATAGAAATTGATCATTAAATTTTGGATTTATTAAGTATAATAATATTTTTTTAGCTTATTTATCACATAATAATTAGTACCAACATTAACTAATTATAAATTAAGACAAAAAAAATTTAAGAAAGTTATATACTCATAAATTTTTTTAAAGCAAAACTTTTTTCAAGGTATTCATTTTAAAATTAGTGTTTCATTTTATTTTTATTTATTATCCTCCTATATATTAATTCAAAACGTGTTGAGCCTAAGTGGCAGCTCGCATGCTTGGGTATCCTATGTGACAAAATTACATGTTTCGTTATTAGGCTTGAATAGATTTTAATTTACTTCCAAACCAAAAATAATTAAGTTCGGATTATCCATAAATATGCTGATTATTTATGGCCATGTTACATGTATTAATTGCATTTTAATATCATTTCTTATTATAACCATGGAATGAAATTGTAAATATATTTTAAAAGTTAATAACTTTTGTATTTTTTATCAGTTTTACATATATAATATATCAAATTAATCATCTCTTGATGAGCTTCGATTTAACATCCATATTGTATGTATAAAAAAAATAAATTATATTTATCTTTATAACAATAACAAAATTGTTTTATAATATTCATTAGAAAAATAAAATTATTTATCAGTTAATATATTTATATTTCAAGTACTTATATGATATAAGTTGTAAAAATTACTATAATATAACGCATCTAAGTCGCACAAGTAACAAGTGGCATTCTAAAATATATAATAATATATTTTTTTTGTAAAAAAGTAAATAAAATTTAAAATAATTTTTTTCATTAATTTTAAAATTTAAGAATATTTTTTTAACAAGGTCTTGTACTAGTGTTTTTTAATAACTAATTGATTTTAATAACATAGCAAATTAAACGCCTTAAAATTGTACAAATAATTGCTATAGTATTAGGGATTTAATATATTGTTTTTTCAATTAATTAATTGATCACGACACTTAAATTTGTAAATATTATATTACTACTACAAACCCGTGTACTACACAGGTATTTAAATATATTAATATTTATACAGTAAAAATTAAGATAACTTATATTTCTATTGTGAAATTATGTTTGATGAATGTGCAACAATAATATAAATAACTAAAAAATAATAATTAATTCAAATGGTACCTGTATTTTTACACTAAATTTGTCAAAAAATATATTTGTAACTATTTTTTTTTAAAATTATATATGTATAAAACTGATATTATTTACAACTCCATATATTTGTTTTTTTAACAAAATAAGTTTTATTGTATTGTTATTATATTTTATATTTATAGAGTCAGGGTCTCACGTGTATTAATTTTGCAAGTACTTTAACTTCATATAATTTATAATTTAGAATTGACGTAGAAATATATTATTTTCTAACTTTATGAAATACAAAATTATTTTATCATATATAATCATGATATTCTTTTATATTTACTATTTTAAATAATATAATAGATTTTGTTTTTTTATAATCTATTTAATTGAGAAATAATATTCTATAATATTTCTTAAAAACAAATCCCTAAATTCATGGGAAAAAAATAAAATGATTATTTTATGGCGGATTAATAAATTAGATTTTTATTATTTTTATAAAATAATTTATATTGTTATTTGATGTATTTTAAATTGAATTTATAATAAAATTAATTTTATTTATAAATATAGGTTATATTATTATTTATTTTATGTATTCAATATAGATGCCAAATCGAAGATCGTTAAAATAGGATTATTTTTGTAGATCATATATAAAAAATAAAATACACATAAAAAAGTTATAGAGTTTTAAAAATAAAAGAAATACATATTTATAATAATTAATATATGAGGTAAATAAAAAAGATAAGATTAGTATATGGTAACTTAAGAATAAAGGAAGCTAAAATAGTTTAAAATAGTTTTTTATAATCTCAAGACTAATAGTCGAAACCAAACATGAACACGTGTCACTACTAAGCATCAATTTATGTCAAATAAATTTACGAAACATACAAATCTGCCACTTAAACTCAAAACATTCAAGAATTATATATAAGGGCGATTCATTACATTTTATGCTATTTATATATTTATTAATTTATAAGTAAAATAGGATAAATACATTGTCATTTATATTAATGATCAAATTTATAAAAAGTGATATGTATATCATAAGTTTTATGACTATACATATAATATTCATGCATATAATTTATTTTTATTTGTATTTGCATATGCACGGAATTAACTATTAGTTTAACCAATTGTGCAGCAATGTTTTTTATTTTTTCTCTCAAATAATTACGATGCTTATCTGGAGACAGTTTTATGTGTATATTCGCATTCAATTCTCAATAAGTAATAGGTTACCTAATGTTTAAAAAGATGAATCTGGATTTGGCACCTTAATAACTTAGCATTAACTGTGCTGTATCACCAGCGTTTATATGCTTGTAGCAATAACCTTCCCCTCTATATATTAATTCAAAACGGGTTGAATCTAAGTGGTAGTCTCGAATGTTTTGGGATCTTATATAGCAAAATTACATGTTTCGTTATTAGGGTTAAGTGAATTTTAATTTACTTCCAATCCAAAAATAATTAAGTTCGAATTATCCGTAAATATGTTGATTATTTATGGTCATGTTACATGTATTAAATGTATTTCAATATTATTTCTTATTATAACTATTGAATTATAAGTATAATTTAAAAGTTAATAACTTTTGTATTTTTTATCCGTTTTACATATATAATATATCAAATTAATCATCTCATGATGAGCTTCGGTTTAACATCCACATTGTATGTATAAAAATAAATAAATTATATTTATCTTTATAACAATAATAAAATTATTTTTTAATATTAATTAAAAAAAATTATTTATCAATTAATATATTTATATTTCAAGTAGTTATATCATATATGATATAAGTTATAAGAATTACTATAATAAAACACATGTAAGTCACACAAGTAACAAAAATTTCAAACTTTCTCTCTCTACTCCCAAAATCCCCAAATCCTTTGCCGCAACCCTCGTCTTCATCGTCGGCATCTCACGCCTCTCTCGGCGTCCATCCGGCTTGTCGGTGGACTGCCCACCGTCGAGCTTCCACACCACTACTGCGGCACTTTCTATTTTCTCTCTCTGGCAGCGGGGTGAGGATGGCGATCTTCGGCGGATTTCGTCGATCTGAAATTGGAGACCGTCGGAGCCCGAGGGTGGAGAGGCTAGGAGAAGTGCGACCAGTGGCTGGAAGCGGCTCGTTGGCTGCGCCGCTCCTGTTCAGGTTTCCCCTTTCCAGTCTTTGTCGATGGGTTCAGCTCCGGTGTCTGTGGATCTGCTCTGTTCGCCGACGTTTCGGTGTGGAGCGGGAGAGTTGTGGTCCGTCCCCGGGGGCTGGGTGGGGAGGTCGGGTTCGAGCTGTGGTCAGAGCGGCTCTTATCGCCGGGCTAGAAGGTCTTCCCGATTGCGGGTCTTCGGTTTTGACCGGAGTCTGGTATCTGGTACCTCGGCTTTGCTGGGGTGTTGGGTCGGGTTTCATCCTTGCGGGCTGGGTGGATAGGTGTTTGTTCCGGGCTGGGTTTGGTCCTTCGGGCAGGATTGGCGTGGCTGAGCTCTGAGGTCATTCGTCCCCTTCCTTCTCTCTCTCGGTTTCTGAGTTTGTGGGAGGCCGTCTGTTTCCGGAATTGGCTAGTGGTGTTAGGCAAATTCGGGATGGTTTCGGATTGGCTAGTGGTGTTAGCCGGTTGGTGGGCGATTGTGATTTCTTGCGGTCGGTGCGCGGGTCAGTTTCTTTGGTTTGTTATGAGACTATAGTCTTCTTCTTGCTAGGCCTTCTGCAGTGGCGGGCGAGGTACTAGAGCTTTGGAGCTCTCTTCGGAGCTGGCTTGGTCTGCCGTCTTCTTCGGACGTTTCTGTTGAGGGAGGCTTCGTGTTTAGGTTTATGTTTATTTGTAGTTTTTGTTTGTGTGTTGCGTTGTTTTGCTATTGTTTGTGTTGTCAGTGTTTTAGGTTTGGGCCGTTGGCCCCTGTGAGTCCGAGTGTCAAATTTATTACTCCGTGGGGGTCCGACACTCGGGTATTACTCCATTGGGGGTCTTGTTTAGTTTTGTTGGTGTAGTTGGTTTCGTATGGTTGTGTTTTTTCGTTGTTTTCGTGCGTGTTGCCCGAGTATTACCCCGTTGCGGTCGGCTCTAGGCGATCTCTGGATCTGCCTCCCAGTTTTCTAGTCTCTGGTTGTACTTTTCAGCCTTTGGCTGCCTTTTCTTCGCACTTTGTGCGGTTTTTTATTAATATAATACCTCTATCGTTTCGGAAAAAAAAAAAAAAAGTCACACAAGTAACAAATGTCATTCTAAAATATATAGTAATATATATTTTTTGAAAATTAAATAAAATGTAAAATAATTTTTCTCATTAATTTTAAAATTTAAGAATAAATTTTTAACAAGCACCCGTGTAATACACAGGTATTGTACTATTAGTATTGTTATTTATAAGTTTGAACTAGTATGAATCAACGGATGAGAGATAATTATTAATATTTATAAATTAAAAAATACTCATTAAATAATATTTATAAATTAAAAACATGGAATCAATATGTAATATAATTTACTTATATTAATTTATTTAAAATTTTATATGAAATTTAAATTGTGAAAAATTACATAAAATATGTCGATTTAAAATTACTACATTAGCACAACACGTTGCGCGCAATTGATGATAAATTATTTTATATTCATTTCAAAATAACTGTCATTTTAAAAATTGTATTCATAAATTCAATTTGTGAGTACAACGTGATATAATAAAATAAATATTTTGGTAAAATTTTATTATATATTTAAAAACTATGTAAATAATAAGTATAATTATAAATATATTTTCTTTATTAAAATAAATTTATTTTTGTATAAAATACCCAAATAAAATAATAAGTAGTTAAGTAATTTATTGAACTATAAATAATTGAATATTCCATTTACGTCCAAGTCAATATTGAACCGTAAGTCATGAATAACTACTTATTTTACTTTTAAATTTGAACCCACATTTTGAGTACACAATAAATTTTCTTATATATTTCACACACACACACACATGTTTGTCCCATTTTTGTTGCATTTTTTGTTATGATTTTGTCTTTCTTTTTCTCCCGTTTTAGGTCTTTTCGTTGGTTTTTATTCGTTTTTGTAGTTTATTGTGTGTTTTGTTTTGTTTTGGTTTTATATGTGTTTTTCGTGTGTTTTTCCAGTTTTTCTTTGTTTATGGTGTGCAGGTCGAAAGCTTCAAGAGGATTGAATTTTTGGCGAAAATTGGCCGTTCAAGCATAATAAAATAGAGGAGTTCGTCGGCGACAAGTAGAAAAAAACGGAATTAAATTCCGAGTCCAGACAAGCGTAAACGAGCCCGTGACACGAAGTAGTACAAAGTGGCTAGCAGCCCTCGCCCCAGCTCTCCGCGCCCGCGCCACGCCGCCACACCCGCCACGAGGACCGTTAGAGGCACCTGTTCGCACACCACGCCGCTCCAGCCCTCACTCCGCGGTCCACTCGAGCTCCACGCCACGGGACAGCAGCACGCCGCGCCCCTTCTCCCTGCCACGCCATGCGCCAGCTCGCGGCAGCCTTAACGCGCATACAGAAGCAGGCCTCACGTCCCCGTGCCGCGGCACAGCAGCACGTCGCGACAGACTGCTCTCTCCGCGCCGCGGCACCCGCTTCCGCGCCCGCGACAGATCCTTTGCGCCGTGCCCTCTCTCTCCTATATATATTGGCGTCGGGACTTCGACAGATTATTCTCCCCCTCCTGGGGACGAACTCTAGGTCCAAAAAAAGGCAAAAACTCTTTTCTCCTTCCTTTCTTCTTCTCTCTGTTTCTTCTTTTTCTCTTAATCTCTTTCTTCCATTTTTCTTCTTCTTCTTAACATTCAAGGATTAAGCTTGTATTGCGAATTCAACATTTGGATTTGGATTGATTGTAAGTTTTTCATCTTGTTTAATTCATGAAAATGATTATGTGGGGTGAAATGCTTGGTTGTGTTAAATTCAATTTGCTTAGCTAATTCTTATTGCTAGGGATAGGGGATGATTGTTCTTGTTTAACTCGTATCTGTCAGGCTTCATTTGTCGTTCTTGTGCGAGTTAATTTGACTAGGAATTGATGAATTCTTGTTTGATTGATTGATATAATCGAAGAGTGACACTTCGATCTTGCAATTGTAAACGATTGAATATTGATTCGTCGAGTTAGGGTTTTGTTGATTCTAAATGGTTAGTTGCTTAATACTCTTCTAATTGAATTAGCGACTTTTAGAATCGAAAGGGGAGAAGTCGTAGACCTAGGCTCGCATGAGGCAGATGTTTTCATAATTGAATAGTTTATAGGTTTTGGATTGAAATACGCGCTTGTCGATGACCTGTCCCTTGTTACGAAGAGTTATTGGGATTGGATAATTGACATGTGTTATATGCTTGAACTTGTTCTTCTATGTTCAATCCCTTGTTACGAAGAGTTATTGGGAGCGAACCGTTAGATGTTTAAGAGAGAGTGTCAATCTCGAACCGAACAATTAATTGCCCGATTTTTCTAAAAGAACTTGAATTAATTATCCCCGACTCCCTAGCTTCTTTTTCATCGTTTCATCTATATTTTAGGTAGATTCATGCTTTATATTATTTCTTAGTTAATAATTCATTCAACCCCCTATCTGATTAGAGTGTTTAGGATTTATTTTCTTTTTGTGTGTGATCATTACCAACGCTAAATTCCGAACCACCTTCCTCGAGAGATCGATCCAGGAAACGAATCCTTCGATTCGGTACTCGGTAAAAATAAAGCAATTTTTGCACAACAACACACACACACACACATCCACATATATATAAATGCATTATCTCGTGATTTTTTAGTTTTCTTGTCGGTTACCTTATCGTTCAAATTTATCAACTATTTCTCTATAATTAAATTACAAAATTTTAAATTTTATTAACCAATATTTGTTCAAATATTTTTTTTATTTACAAGAGAAATACATAACCATTTGCCGAATTATCATCAATGTTATATGACAAGTTATTATGTGAATATGCTAAAATTTGAGAATCATATCACATTGATTTTATAACAAATCAACCTAAAATCCGACCTTTATACTCATATATATATATATATATAGATCATACCACTTATTTTATTTTCAAAATTTTCAAATACTCATCTATCCATACCAAATAAGATTCATACAATTTAAATTCGACCATTTCATACCAAAATAAAACCCTCCACATTATACCATAAACTAGTACGTAACTCGTGCGATGCACAGACTGTATTTATTTTGGGGAATGTTATAAATTAAAATGTACTAATAAATAAAAGGGTGATAATTCGTAAGGGAAATTGTCAAATAATAAAATGATCCTCATGAAAAAAAAATATATAACATTATTTGTTTGATAACTGGGCAACTCGCCGTTCCACAAACTAATATTTTTAATTATTTTCTTTTACTTACACGCGAAACAAACGACATATAATTGTATCTGACTAAAAATTGATTTCTTTAAGAACATGTCAACGTGCGATAAAGGCTGACCCTGACTCTTCTTTATCTATTACTTACACGCGTAACAACAACATATAATTGGTCGTGACTAAGAACCGATTTTTTTAAGAACATGTCAATGCACGGCTCTTATCTATTACTTACACGCGAAACAACATTGGTCGTGCGTGACTAAGAACCGATTTCTTTAGGAACATATCAACGCATGATAAAGATTGACCTCCACTCTTAAATGGAACCCTAAGATTAGACGGAATTGGTGCCTTTGGAGCTTAAATTGAATCCTAAGATGGACCTATTTATAATATGATAATTTACTTAGGCAGTTAGACAAATGAGCTGGTACTATATCATTTTAATATCGACTATACTTGATTAGTTAAATAACATTTACTAATATTTTTATACCATTTTATACAAAAAGATTGACCTTGACTCTTAAATAAAATCCTAAAATTAGAAAGAACTGTTAAGTGGAAGCAAATGAATCTATTTATAACATGATAATTTATCTGGCAATACGACAAACGAGTTGTTAGTTTATCATATTAATATCGTGCTTCAATCTTCGACTTCCCCTTATCCTTAGAATCAGACTGTGTCTCAAGGGCAAGAACAACCTCCTCGGAATTGCTTAGCTCCTCCCAAATTGAGAAAAATTGAGAAACATTCATAAATAAAAAACTGCCAGCAATATGCTGCAGCTAGCATATTTATTTATTAATAATTATCAATCCTTCCAAATCATAAATAATAAACCTACAATGTATCCAAATTGAAATAACTTGCATGAAAACATAGAAATAATATGGTGTCCAAATAGCAATAACCATCTCAAAAACTTAAAAATAACTAAGTAGTATGATAAAATTCAATGCCAAATCTTGAAATTATTTATCCTTCAATCTTCTACTTTTCCTTATCCTTAGAAACTGATTGGGCCTCAAGTGCAAGAACAACATCCTCGGAATTGCTCAGCTCCTCCCAAAGATTCCTTTTGGTGGCAGAAGTGTCACAAACAAACTCTTTTTGAGCAGCGATCTTTAGATGAGTCGACACTTCATCCGCATCATCCTAAATGAAAAAAAAAAAATGTGTTACACATATTTTATATATAATATGGAAAAAGCTGTAAAGTATACTCCCTCATAATTTTATTATTTGTCACTCTGACTTAATTGATCATTGATTAAATAAATGTCGTTTTGGCTATTTTGTTCATATTTTTCATTTTAACCCTCAATCTAATACACAGTGTCTCTTCATATCTCATCTTCATTGTTTCTCATAACTTTAAATAGGGTTAATATTGGCAAGAAAAACAATTTTTAATTAGCGTGTTGCTTCTCAAAACAACAAATAATAAAAATAGGAGGGAGTATAATATTTTATTAACTAAATAAATCAGCTAAAATTCCGAATTAAGAGTAATATAACATAAATTGATATTTTAAATTACAAATAGTTGGTTAGATATAACAGATAAGGACATTGGAAATAGGACAAAATATGGAAAAGGCCAAACTTGCACCATTCAAAGAATCACAAAGGTGTGGACATAAAAACAACAAAAAAAAAACAATATTACTACGGATGGTTTCAGATTTTCATTCTCAGATCAATATATATATATATATGTATACCTTGTCCAAGAAGTTCAAGTAATCCCCTGCTCTTTCTATGTTAACCATGAAAGTGTGCTCTTCCATCTCAATATTTGCATTGAGAGAGTGTGCACATACTTTCCCCACCAAAGATCATCCTCAGTCGTTTCATCTCTCACGATGCGTTTGTCCTTTGCGGAACGGCCGCTCTTGGCGCCGGAAAGTGTGGCTATGGCGCCGCTGGAAGTAATGAAGGATCCTTTCTCGTACTTAATGGCCTGCTCGTATAGCTCTGTCTACATACGACAGAAATTAACGGCGAAAATTAATAAATTAGGGTTAATTGGGGAAAAGTGTTACCGGCCGGCGAGAGGTTGCAAAGGACATGAGTGAATTTGAGCGAACTATCGCTAACGCCAATGGTGGGGCTGACGTGGCTCTGGCTCACGATCCGCAGCATTTCCGACGGCTTCGCCGGATCTCCCCTCACCACTTTCGGTCCACTCTCTCTCGTCGGCAATGCCAATGACGCGCTAATTTCAACAATAATTCTATATAACATCGCAACACCCTTATATGTCCAGCGAGATATCTGCACAATTATCTTCATGTAAAATATGAAAATATTTTGTTAAGATAATATTCTTGAAATTGTTAACGATAAAGAAGTATTGATTTTGATAAAATATTAAATTGATTTTGATAAGGTTGTAACACCCGCCCCTTATTAGGAATTTTAGTTGATTTTTTCACGTAAAATATCACAATTTCAAATCTTTGGGGGTTTTTTTTAAATATGGAATCACAATTTCAAATTGATTGGTTGATTCAGCTGCATTATAAGGAATGAGAATTCAAAATTCACGTTTTTAGAAGATTTCCATATTCAGTAAGTCAATTTGGTTGACTGCAATTTTTATAAATCTTTCCTCATTCGATTTATTTACTTCTCTCTTTCAATATATATAGATTTGAACATTTATTAATAACAACACATTTTTTACCAAAATTAAAAATGATCATCAGATACCTAAAATAAAATCCCCCACTTTATATAAAATTGAATTTATTAATTTTTTTTAAATTTATACCATAAATTGATTAATTAATTTTTAGATGCAGGATTTTTTGAAAATTTTTATAAAAAAAACACCAACTTTAGTAATTTTAAAATTTTTAAACGGGATTTTAGTTTATATTTTATGTAAATACAAACATTTTTATATGTATATATAGATAAGTAGAAATTTAAAGGTTCGTTTGAAATTGAAATCATTGCTCATCAATCTTTAGAGGACAATTTCAAATCTTGGTGACATATGCACATACGTGAATTGTCACGCTCAAAAAAGGGTAAGATAATACAGAAAAGACGGCATCATTTCATGATCTCGGTCGGATTATAGTTCTAGAAAAATGTGTTATCAAATGTTTAATTTCATCATTATTATTGGTGTGTGGACAGAAAAGGCAACAACATTCATAATGCTTTCAGTCTAATTTTATTTAGTTGTCAATATAATATATTTGGATCTTAAATAATGTGGAGAAATAATTAAAAAAATAGACCACACTTTAATGTACTTTTTTTAAACTTAAGTTCAAAGTGACCGGGAACAAAATAAATATGAATGGTATATTAAAATAATAATTTAAGTTGAGTTTAAAATAATATACAAATAAATAACCATGACTTGTTTTTTTTTTTTATTGATATTATTATAAAATAAAAACTTTGAGTCTAGACTCATGTCTCAAAATAGACCTAAGTATACACCTAATCCATTTTTTCACATGCCACATTATCTTGATCTAGTGTTTTTTTTTGTTTGCATTGGAGATATATTTTTTATAATAAAATATCCACTATTCTATGTGGCACTATATTGTTTCTCCCATAGACCCAAACATTGTTGATGCTCTAAGTGTTTTATTTAAATCAATTATTTGAACTATTATCATCGATTTTATTGTTTACTTTATCAATTTTAATAAATATCTAATATATTTATTAATATACTAGTACAATACCCCTATGTTACACGGGTACTTGTTAGCAAATTTTGTATTTAAAATTAAAAATAATTTAAATATTTTTTTTAAAAAAAACCATATTATTATATATATTTAAAGCCACTTATACGACTTACCATCTTATATGATAATATTTTTTTTTATTTATACCCTATAACTACTTTCTAGTTAAATTAATTAAAATAATTTTAATTTTTTTTCCATTAATATTAATTTATACTTTGTAGTTAAATTAATTAAAATAATTTTAATTTTTTTTCCATTAATATTAATTTATAATTTAATTTTTATTATGAAAATAAATTTATTTATTTATTTATTTTGCGTATATAATATAGATACCTAATCAAAGATCATTAATACACAACTAATTTGATATATTATACATAAAAAACAAATAATAAATACTGTATTTAATAAATTCAAAATAAATAAATAATTTAAGTTAGTACTTTTTTTATAATTATACAAGAAATATAAGGAAAAAGAAAGTTTGGAGTGTAAAATTTATGCCATATAAATCACTGCTAGAGTAGAATAGAATATTAAAAAAAATCAATACCCTTAAAAAGGATAATAAATATCCAATATATTTATGGATATTCTAAGCTTAGTTATTTTTGGATTGGAAGTAAACTAAATCTATTCAAGCTAAATGACAAAGTATGAAAATTTGCCACAAAGGTTCCCGAAACGTGTGGGCCTGCCACTTAGAACATTCGGAAATTATATATAGGGGGATCATAAATTTTTATGAAACCAAATTTACTAACATTAAAATTGATTAAAGTTGAAATAAGAATGTAATCATAGTAACAATAAAATTAAATATTTTTATATAAAACAATAATACCAAAATATGAAATTATTAAAAAAATAGTTTTTGTTGATTTTTAACTAGTAATTAACTAATACTAGTTTTACCCTGTGTATTTGCACGAAAATCGATATAATAGAAGAGAAAGTAATTAAAATATAAAATAAAATAAAAATCATAACTTAATAAATGAGAAAAAATAATTTAAAAAAGTGAACCTAAATATTATTAAACATTTCTTTGTAAACAATATTCGTGGTTTTCCTATCGTCAAAATTCCCGTCACAAAAAATCATTATCGTTAAACCTCTTCAACTCATGACTCTTGGATTTGATTTTTTCAAATTATGTGGCCCATCCTGTATGCTCTCATCCTCTTCGTACTTGTAACACTCGATCTAGTTCGCCCGGTTCTCCTTGCATCTATGGCCCGACATAAATCACTCATCGCAATGGAAACATAGGTCATTCTCCAGGCGTCGATTCATCTCGTCCGAGGATATTGGCCGAACCCTATCTAGAATGTGCCTCATTGCTTGCCGCTACTTCGCCCTCGCCCCGAAGCGTGCTGTCTGCGTACGTGCCCGTGCGGCATTCCGCGTATGGGTCCAAGTGGCGCAACTTCTTGATGCATCCATCTCCGTGGCTTGCTTTGCGCACTGCGACCAGGTGGTCATCGGGCATGCGGACAGTCTCTATGGTTTGTGGAACCGTCCGTGACCTGTCTAACCTCACCTCGGCAACAAGATCGGACATTAAACTCCCGGCGAATGCTCCAACGAGCGTGCTCTTGGGCCACACTACAAGAAATTTCAGAAAACATGACGATAAAATTCGTCATGCAAACCTTATTTTTTGTCACAAAAGTAAATTGATGACGAAATTTTTTCGTTACAGAGATCGTCACCGTAGTCGCGTCATAATAACTCTAAATGACAAATTCCGAACTTGTCACCAAATGTTTCATTTTCAATGATGTTTATAAGTATCGTCATGTGTTCAACCCTT
>BKCP01002224.1:1036897-1056906 GCA_008636005.1 Striga asiatica
AATTACTTGTAAGCGTCATTTTAAATAAAAAAAAAAAAAACAACGAATTTGTTTTCGTCATAGTGAATTTTGTCATAATATGTATTAATGTGACGAATTTAGATGAATTATAACTTATCGTCACAAAGCAAAATTATATAATGACGGATCTTTTGTAAGCGTCATTTCAAATAATTAAAAAAACAACGACATTTATTTCGTCGCACTGAATTTCGTCATAATATCTATTAATGCGACGAGTTTAGATGTATTATAATGTATCGTCACGATAAATAATTAGATAATGATGAATTTGACGCAATCATCATTTTAAATAATAGCAACAGTGACGACATTTTGTTTGTCACATTTAATTTCATCACATTTTATATACATGTGACAAATTTAGATGTATAGATGACGAATTTAGGTACATTGTCGTGAAAAATACCATTATGTGACGAAAAATAAATTCTAAGATGACGAATATTGTAGTCGTCGCCGTATGCAATGATGTAATGACGATTTCTTACATTCGTAACCATATGGAAACATACGGTGACTATTCTTTTTTCGTCACATGAATTTTGTCACTTTTTGGCAGATTTCTTGTAGCCAGTCACGTACGCGGCTTGCTATTCGCTCGAACTCCTTTTGATAATCACTTAAGCTGCCTGTTTGAAGTATATCGGACAAATTCTCGTCATAATCGCAGTATTCTGATGACCCAGATCGTGTGACTAGCTCTTTCTCCAAATCAATACACCAAATTTGTTTGTTCCTCTTTCTATAGACACGCGAGATCCATTGCCACCATACGTTCGCGTCTCCATCTAGGTAGTACGCGGTGTACTTCACCCTTTCAGCCCTTGGAATCTCGTTGAGGTCGAAGTATTGAGTAGCTCGACTCAACCAAGCATCCGAATCCGTCCCATTGAAGGTGAAAAGGCCTAGCCTCGGTTTTTTGAACTGCGACCCCTCACGGTTGTTCGAACCTTGTGAGCGTTTTTTAGTTTCGCCTTCTTCTTGCTCGTCCTCCAAGCATGCTGAACCCTCCATGGATGATTGGGGTATACCTCTCTTCTGTGGTTGTCGCTTAAGCTGATCAAATCGCGCGTTTAAGTTTTGGACCAATTGTTAGATCGTCGCGTCTGGTATGTTTGCCTATCACTAAGGCTCCCGATTTTTTCATCTCGGACCCCAAATATTTCATCTATGGAATCGAACCTTGCTCTATTTGTCATGATGATGCTCGCTGAAATATGTAAACTCACAAACTCTTTCATTTATTCATTTATTTATTTTTTTATTTTATATGAGAACTAAATTCTAGAAAAACGATGAAGATGAAGATGATAAACAATCATCCCTTTCAATGAAATCATCAATTATGAAGATTGTGTATCCCGCGAACTTGGTTTCTTTCGAAGGGCGTGCAATAGGACTTCCTTCTTGGTGATAGTTGTGTAAAAGACGCGCAATACGCCTTCCTCCTACACGATTGTATGATTACATAGGCCTATTTATAGAAGAGAATATTCTAAGCCTATGTGAAATAGAAATACTGAACCTATTCAGAATTAAGGGAAATGTTATATGTACATAATATTATACATAGGAGGTGTACATAACACTCCACATTGAGTGTGACTTATCAAAATAAAAAATTAAGTGGACCCCACTCCATGTGAGTGTTATGTACACCTCTATGTACATAATAAATGTACATGTAGCATTTTTCAAGAATTAAATACTAATCCTAAGAAAATATATAACTAAGCACATGCTCAATAATTAGACCCATTCTAAATAACCAAAATGCCTAACAAACTAGGAATAAATAACTAGAAAATAGAATATTATGACCCCAAAGGTCAGTCCAAATCGACTTGCTTCCCAAGATGTCTCGGCCAGCTGGCAGACCGCGCCCAACACAAGTCTCTCGGGTTGCTCGCGCCCAACACGGGTCTCTTGGGTCACTCAACGTCCACCTACGCGTCCTGCCCAGCGACGCGATATCTCTCCCGCGCGCGAGATCATCGTGTCGCCCTCACGTGTTCCCGCCTCGTCGCGCATTTCCGTGCTAACCCGGGCTTCTCGCGACTTGCTGTCCCCCGCAATGTTCGCGGTTCCCTTCACGTACGCATTGCCCAGTTGACCGTAGCTCTCGATCCACAACGCGATGGTCGCTCTGCATCGTCCACGTGACCCATGTTTTACCTGCGTACTGTCTGCTCGCGCCCGCTCGTCGTCGGGTCACATGCTGCTGCACGTAGTCTTGCACGCTTTCGCGCGACCCCACGTGGTCTTGCGCGTTCTCATGGGGCCTTTTGCGGTCGTGCGTGGCCTGCTCGCACGTTGTCTTGCAGGCTCTAACGGGTTTCTCAACCCATCACGCGTCCATTGGCTCAGCAATGGGATGTCGTGGTTGACCACCTAGGCGTGTTGAAAATTCGATACAAATCAGATGTTCCCAACGCTTAACCTCCAACAATCAAGTCAATAAGGTGATTTGAAAAGCTGTATGGAAACATGCTGAAAGCTGAGTGTATAAAGTGTGATTAACCTTTACATTCTCCCAATTTTACCTTTTTATAGAAGATTATTGGCTTATTCAACAAGTCTCTGTTCTTCTAGACTGCCCGAAGGCCTGCCCGATTGCCCCATCTGCCCAAAAAGGTTGCCCGTCGATTATTCGGTTCTACTTTCGTCCATCAGATCATCTCTTTATTTTATTTGTGACCATACATGCCCTTTGTTAACGACTTAGACTCGAGCTACTATGTTCGTCGATACATTTCCTATTCGAGCTAATTATCATGTTATCATGCCCGAGCTATCATATGTCCAAGTTGTTGGCGCACCTTTCTTGTCCGAGCTCCGTAATATCCAAGCTATAGATATATCCAAGTTGTTCGAGCTGTTGGCACACCTCTCCTGTCCGAGCTCCTTAATATCCGAGCTATAGATATGCCTCAGCTGTCTGAGCTACCTGAGCCCTTAGCTAGTCTTCGGTCCATAAACCGCGCTGAACGTGGCTGATTGAACCGAGCTATCTTTATGTGCTATATCATAACACTTGAGCATAATTATATACTTGCAAGTTGTACAATACTTCTTTAGAAATTTATATAAAGTGTTGAATGAAATAGCTAATACAAATTACAGTTAATTTATCTTATATATATGTAACCTAAATAAAATGTCGATACTTCCTAAAATTACAACTAAAATACAACATATATATGTGAAGAAAAATAAATCATACATTATATATGTAGTTGTGATATAAATTTAAATTCTTATGTATCATGCTTGGGATTATTTTTTTTTCCATGATTTATGTAAATAAAACGTATTTAAATAAATATCAATATTTAAAAGAATATTAAATTTAGATAGAAGAAATCTTTGTCTATCACGCATTCCCGTTTACTTCATGATGTAAATCTTTTGTTCACGATCATGTGTAGGCAAAAAATTAAAAGAGACAACACGTTAGCAGAAGAATAAGCGAAGAGATGCACCTAAAAGATCATGAAGCGGAAAAACGTAGGCTGTAGTCAACAAGAAGCCACGTGGCACGCGTGGGAGTCTCCGCGTGACATTACCCAACAGCGGCATTAACTTTTGACGACTGTCTTCCCCCAACGGACGGCTCAGATTGTTGGATCTAGATTTAACGCCCACAGAATCCATTGGAAGTCCGACACGTGTGAACGCCTAGATTTCGTGTCATGAATGGGAATTAGGTTGTCATGCCAACAACCAGAGGGCCCCACCACGTGGGTCCAAGTCCAAGGTTGGATGAACATTGGGCCCACTTTATCCGTTTGTGATAGAGATTAGAGATATTGTTTCGATTTCTTTCCTTTAATAATAATTTTAAGAAAAGTATTATAGCTCCTGTCTCCCTTTCCCTTATCCACTTTTGTAATATTTTAATGGGACTCTCCGTCTCTCTTCTTCTTTCTTGTCTTGGCATTCAATTTTTCATGCTTCCTAATATTAATGTTTGATGTCTTATATTGAATTTTGAGTTTTTGACTACCATCAAGTGCATGTGATAAGATCTCTAAACTTGATGTGAGAAGATCCTTGGAGTTCTCAGACAGTTTTGGACGTAATATGGTGGTCTTACATGTGAGATTTTCTTTCAAAAAATCTATATATATAGTGTCGCAGTTAAAAAAATTAAGATGGAAAAATATTAACCGCTACTTTAATAAAAAAAAAAAAAGTGAGATAAATTTAAAATTATGTATGAGATAAAAACAAAATGATTATAGTTAATATGATATAAAAATAATATAATAACTGATAGTACTTTAAAAAATATGAGTATATGAATTTTATTTTTATTAAAATATATAATATGATGATTACTTTTAATTTTTTTTATTGTGTACTAGACTATAAAGAAAATAAGTGTCCTGAAATGGATAGTATTTGAAAAAATATTTTTTCAAGTTTAATGAGATAAATCTTTATTAAACAAACAAAAAAAGTGTTTTTTTATCCACTTCACCAAGCATTCACAAGACCTATATTTTCAACTCGGGCCAGAAGGTTTTTAGCATGTTTTTGTTTTTATCTTTGGTGCAATATGAATAATAAACAAATTATTAAAAATGTCATATTGTTTTAGTAAATTAAAAACACCTTATGTTATTTTTTTAGACATATTTATGCGAAGATCGATTACATTTTACACAAATTTGTACACTTTTTTGTTGATATAGTAATTTTTTATTAAAAAAACATAAAATAGTACTGCCGCTTAATTTCTTCTTGCCTGCTTAACTTTGACTTATAAAAATAATATAGTTTATTTCAAATACTATGAGATGAACGTTTTATTATTAAATGGGTCAACGAAGCATACTTGTTATATGATATCTATCATTATATAAAAAGAATAACCTTTTTATAATTTTAGAAATGTTTTCCCGCCAAATACATTAAATGTATCCTATATATAGTAATTATTGGACAATATTGATAAGGCAACCAAATCGGCAGATTAATTGTGTTAGAGTCTGTTTTCTTTTTTCCTGTTTTTTGGTATTGAAAATCGCGTTATAAAATCTCATAGCATAAATAAATCTAGAGTTTATCTCTTATCTGTTACAAAATCCCATTGCATACGATCTCATCTTAAAATTAAATAAAAACCAATTCATAATTACTGCTAAAAATCCATTCTCTACTTTAAAAAGTTAATTTTCATCGGTCTAATTACTAATATTTTTACAAATATTATAAACTAACAATACATCCTCGATAACGTAAAAAGTATAATAATAATGGTGTGTAATCAAATTTTTTAGATGGAAGTAATGCCAGAAATTCGGTATCATCTGACATAATGTCTGTTTTAAATTATGCTTATAATATTTTAGATATTTTAAACAAATTGTTTAGACATTTTTTTTACATATTCGTCTATATATACATATATATATATATATACACATATACATAATTGATGTTAAATTTAAATATTTGTAGACATATTTTCTTTACAAAATAGTCTAAAATCTTTTTTACACAATGTTAAATTCCAATGGTTTTAGATATGTTTTTCTTCTAAAATTGTTTAGAAAAGTTGTAGGTGACTTCACATCTTTCAAAAATAATATAGAAAATTTTGAATACTTTTACATATACTAATATAATATTTTAGGTGTTTTTAATATTAAACATACAAATTTTATATTTTCTTATACAAAATAATGTAAATTTCATATTCTCTTATACAAAATAGTTTTACATTGTTTGACCCCGAATCTTTAATTTATAATTATTAAGTATTGTTTATCCTCCCCTTTAATTTATAATTATTATTTTTCTTTCTCTTTTTAAATAGGATTAATAGTAGTTTCCACTTCCGCCATTGAGTGACTCAAACTCGAGGTCTATATATAATATTATTAATTTAATATTGTTCCGTGCATCGCACGGGTACACACTAGTTTCACTTAAACTGTGGAAGTCTAAATGTCATTTTATTGAATAGGCAGGTTAACTGAACATACTTGTTATATGATATTTTACTTAAATTGTGGAAATCTAAATGTTTTTCATTGAATATGCTATGCAAATTAATAAAATTAAATTATATTTTTCACATACTTAAAAGTTGTTTATTTAAAAGTTAACAAGTAATTTGATATATTCCACATATAAAGTAATATAAATAAAATAAATTAATCATGTCTTAAACCAAACATTAAAAAATGAAAACAAAAAAGAAATAATACAATGTAAGCTATAACCACAAAAAATACATAAAAAGTTTGAGTCATGTAAAAAATATATATAATTTTTTAGTTTAATATAAAATAAATTTAAATTAATATGAACTAAATAATTTTATACTAAATTAATTTAAAAAACATGGGCTAAAATATATTTTTACTACTACATATTTAGATAAAACAAAAAATTAAGACTGAACTGGAGCTCGGATGAGCCACCCTTTGTCTCCGCCCCTGCTCGAGGGCAGGCGTCCCTCTTCCTTGTCTTGACAGAGTGTTGGAATATCACTTGTGAGTTGTCTCACATTGATTCTATAGGGAAAATGAGCCTGGTGTAACACCCCACTTTTACATACGTTGAAATCATTTAAAAATTCAGAATAAATTTTTTTTTTCACAAATACTTTTGAAAAACTTGCATTTCACTTAGGGCGCTACTAAAATAAAAACTTGCAATTCATTAAAACTCGACTTGCATTACATAAGACATATAGCATTCCATGGTGTTGCCTCGAGGACTTACACATAAACTTGGCTTAACATGAACTTTGCTATAATCATTCACCTAAACTTTATAAAATGAAATCATTTCAATAAAACGTGTACTTTATTGCGGAAGCATAAAACAAAATTCAATCATCTTTGTAAACTTGACCACCCTCGCCGTCATCCGATGCCAGCTCGTCATATACCTGGGGGTGGAAAACAAGTAGGGTGTGAGTATTTCCACTTACTCAGTGAGAGATCTTTCTAAGTTAACATCCTAACCAACTATCATGCATGAAATCGTTAGGTATACTCGATATAATCATGAGCTCTCGACGAGTGGTTGCCCACAAGTCGAAAAACTTTTTTGCTTCTACAACCCTATTAGGCAACTAAACACTAGAGTCTTTGAATGCACGTAAGTACACTATCATCACACTCCCACCCCTCGTCAAACTCCTTATACCACTTTATGGTGGTAGGAGAACATTGTCTCTCACATACGGCACGACCAACTAGGCTTGACGAGAGTACCACCCATGGGGTTGAAGGGAGACAACCCTCAACATAGGCTCCGTACGCTCTTATTGACTGGGATAACCGTTCGTAGAGTGCACCAACGAAGGTTACATGTACGCACTTACACGCTCTAACCCTAGCACCTAGCCACCCTCTAGAGTTATAGTCCATGAACCTTGGTACTTGCAACAAACGACTTGCTCGAATGTTGGAACATTTTATAAACATGGGTACTATATGCAAGCTACTTAAATTCATTCAAAACATAGATAATCAAGAATGATAAATAACGTAGACCTTCCCCCACATTTTCAGAATGCTCGACTAGGCTTGACTTGGAAGAAAAATTGCAAGGACTCGACTCCTCGATAACTATATTCATTGGAGCATGTCTTAGTGTCTTATCATGGCTCACCATAACTTATACTTATACATAAACTTGAAAAACTAGTTCACTTGGCTTCGCCTCATTCGCATACTTTAAAAACACTTTATGTTTAAAGTCTTAGGTTAGTTGATAGTTCAGCTTGCTTAATACTCTCTACTTAAGACATTTAAAGATCGGTTAAACTCCAAGTAACATGAAATAGATCAACTTGGCCACATAACCATGCATTTCGATGGTAACTAGTAGTTACACAAACCGAGCCTAACCTTATAAAAATTCAGCATGCACAATGAACTTAAAATGAATGCAACTCTCAGCACACAAGTCATATGATGATGATTCAAGTTGGAAAATAACCCTAAGTCATGCTCCTACAACTTTCATGAAAACAACTTCAGCAAATAATTTCATCCAAATACATATACTTCAGCAAACATTCAAAACAAGGCTGCAGTAAACAAACATGAACATTTAACTTATAGGGTCTCAGTTATTCAAGGGTATCATGAGCTACAGACATGCGTTTAATGTAATTCAAGAACCACTGGATAGCTAACTCATAAATCAACAACTTTTTTGAATACCACTCTGGTATATAATGACATTATCACCGAGTACATTCAGTACATGTAAACTGCCAGAGAAACAAGTTATATCACCTACAACACCTTAGTAATTCTCAATTATCTCAAGATACAGACCTCATATTCATGCCAATCCAATACCTACAGAAACTACACACATAAGGCTAAAACTTTCATGTTGAGCACTTTCATATTTGAGCATGTTTGATATACCTCAACAGGCCATATATTAAGTACATATGCACTGCCATATCTTCATAAAACTGGGTGCACAATCCTACTTGTAAAAATCATAATAAATAGATTTAAACTCCGACCTTAAAGATTCAAAGCCTACAGAAAGCTAACAAAATATGCTATATTTCACATGAAGAACATAATTTCAAGAAATGGGTTCTTGGTCGCCAAAACAGACTCACAACTGAAGTACTAAAACCAGGATTTCCATGCAAAACTTATAGAAAACATCAACAATTTATCATCTAACTCATCATGGCATCACGAACACATAACTTCTATTGGGATCTGTGAGGATCTCGTTATATACACGTCACGAATTCAATAGCAAACGTAAACCTATGCGCAGCGGATCTAAAGGTTTGACGTAGAAAACTTACGGCTTAAAATTTATGTAGATCTGGTTGACCACGAACGGTTGACCGCAATTGATTGACCACAAATCACGTCTTGGGTTGTACGAACAAGATCAGACCAAAATCGGATCAAACGGATGCAAACAGATCAAAACGAAACTTTGCAGCCTGGGAGCTTCCGGCGGCGCGTGAGGGCGCGTGAGTCGTCGTACGGCTGCGATCTCGGCGGCGATGGAAAGCTCTCGTCGAGACGGTCGTCTGAGTATGCTGTACGTCTCAATCGAACTTCCGGTTAGTTCTGTAGTTCAAAATATATTTCGTCTAGGTTTACCTACAGATCTTCTACTGTATTACTCAATACATCCTTCTTCTACTTGTACCAGTGGAGCAACAAGAAGAAGATAAAGCTCGAATGAGATCTAGGGAGAGAGAGAGAGGCGTGGGGCGTGTCTCGTTAGAATGAGATTGGGATTATCTTCTCATGAGCTTAATGATGTATATATAGAGCTACAATAGGAATCCTTAGGAGATTAATAAAAGGGCTCCTTAATTAATTAGACTAACTGTGGGCCAAGCCCACTCCTCTAATTAATTAAATAATATTAATGGGCCACCAACATTATATTATTACACTCCCTTTTCTTAGCTCAAATTACATTTGAGACTCCAATAATAATTACTCGATTTACCTCCCGACGTTTAAGATATAATGTCCATTAATTAATTCGATTACTGACAATCAAGAATTAATTAATTTATTATTATTTCACCGAAACTAGCGCTCGTTCATCACATTCTTATAATGCCGGAACATAATCCACCTGCACGGTTTAGCATAACAATCTTTCGTGAACTCACTCCGGGGACATCATCAAACTAACGCACATGGTGACCGTAAATATCCTAACAGCACATCCTATATATAATAATATTACCCAAAACAGTAGAAATATTAATCCAACGAACTGAACCTCACCCATGTGAATCAAAGTAATATATATTATATATATCTGCCTGTTTAATATCTTACGGGTTAAGAGAATGCAGTAATTAACCGAGGCCTAGTTCATTTACGACGATCAGTATAAAATGAACTTCTCCTCTCTGGGATCCTGTTCAATACATAAATGTACTAGTGCAACTAATCAGTCAAGACAAACTGTACAGTTGACACTACAACCGTTCGGATGGGGTGTTCATGTCCATCTAGGTTGTGAACAACTATTCTTTTTCGCAAATGACTGATAAAGTGATCTTCGGTTCGCCCGATGACGACCCACCCTATCTAAGTGCAGAACAACAGAACGTAGAACTTGTTTAATCTAACATGATTCTCATTCATAAAGGGTAAATGTGTAATAACATGCAAAGCCAAGCTTTCAGTATATAACACTAACAACTTCATCATTAAGCAAGCCTTATTATCAACCTTTTAGACTTAAACATCTTTTAAAATCATCAAATTGCCCAAGATCCAACTCCACCAAGCATTCACAAGAACTATATTTTCAATTCGGCCCAGAAGGTTGTTAGCATATTTTTGTTTTTATCTTCGGTGCCAAAATGAATGAATAACAAATTATTAAAAATGTCATATTGTTTTAGTAAATTAAAAACAACTTATGTTATTTTTTTAGGCGTATTTATACAAAGATCGATTGCATTTTACACAAATTTGTACACTTTTTTGTTGATATAGTAATTTTTTATTAAAAAAAATAAAATAGTACTGCCGCGTAATTTCTTCTTGTCTGCTTAAATTTGACTTAAAAAAATATTATAATTTATTTCAAATACTACTATGAAATGAACGTTTTATTATTAGGTGGGTCAACAAAGCAACTTGTTATATGATATTTCACTTAAATTGTAGAAGTCTAAATGTCATCTTATTGAATAGGCAGGTTAACCGAACATACTTGTTATATGATATGTTACTTAAGTTGTGAAAATTTAAATGTTGTTCATTGAATATGCTATGCAAATTAATAAAATTAAATTATATTTTTTACATATTCAAAAATCGTTTATTTAAAAGTTAACAAATAATTTGATATATTCCACATATAAAGTAATATAAATAATATAAATTAATCATGTCTTACACCAAACATTAAAAAATTAAAACAAAGAAGAAATAATGACAAAGTAAGCTATAACCACAAAAAATACATAAAAAGTTTGAGTCATGTCAAAAATATATATAATTTTTTGATTTTATATAAAATAAATTTAAATTAATATGAACTAAATAATAATTAAAAAAAACATGGGCTGAAATATTTTTTTACTACTACATATTTAGGACCAGAATGGAGCCCGAGTGAGCTACCCCTTGTCTCCGCCCTAACTGCTCAAGGGCAGGCGGCCTCTTCCTTGTCTTAGCAGAGACTAAGCATGTGGTGGTGCTCGAGGTAGACAACAGGGTGTCGCCATTGGAAAACACAATCTCGGTGATACATATCCAATGTCTCCCATCAGAAATGTGGGTCTCTTCGAGATTGGATCTGATGGTGTTGATTTGGGCGTAATTTAGGAACAACAAAGAAAACCTTTCGGGGGTGTCTGTTTACAAATTTTTTCTAATTTATAAATTTAACTCAACTTTAACCTAATTTCATTATTTTTATTATTATCAATATAATCTATATATCTATATATAAAAGGTTTGATTATTTTTTAAATAATAACTATTTCCCTAAAAAAAAAAAATCTATTTACTATTTCAAGAAATTAATTTAATACTTTATGGTATATATTAAATGATCACTTATGAAAATTACGGCTTTATTTAAAGAAGTAATTAATCCATATTTTAAGATATCTTAATTACTCAAATCATGTTAATTAATTAATATATGGTATAAAGTGGACAAATTTATTTTTGGTATTGATGGTTATTTCTATAGAAAATAAATTAATCAATAGATTGTATAAAGTGAGCAAATTTATTCAGATTATTTGATGACTGTTTTTCGAAATATTAATCAATATACGGTGTACCTTTTTTTTTGTAATGAGCAGACCAATATATTGATTTTAGGCGTGAGTTTCAATTTTACGTATGAAATTAACATAATAAAATTATCGTAACTCCGACAAAATAATATGAACAGATATTTTGATATAATGTGCGTGTATCGATGTTTCTTTTATAGAAAAAGCTCTGGTCATTTTCACAAATAATTTTCGTGTGAAATGCACTGTCATTTTTTTAGCATGATAAGAAGTGTATTTATAATATTATTTAATGAGAATTTTTAATTTATAGATATTAATGAATATCTCTTACCCGTGTATCGCACGAGATTCGTACTAGTTAAATAATATCAAACAATCATTTTTATACATCACATCACTTTTTAATTCACTATTCATACACTCAAATAATTTTAACTTACCATTACTTCACACTATCACTTCTACTTTTATATCGAATCACCTTTAATTATTTTATTTTAAAATTATTTTAATATAAACTTATAATATCATTAACAACTAATCATACTAATATTTTCAAAATTAATCTTAGTTAACAAAAAAGGATTGTGAACATATTTGTTTCTATGCACACCATTCCTCTTTTATATTTGTGCACGAAATCAACATAACAAACCACCAAATGACCAAAAATCTGCCTCTCTCCCTTCCCACGGAATGCTCTTAATTGGGCCTTGACACATTTAACATTTTTAACATTAAGTCCAACACACGCCCTTTAGGTCCATTGATAAAGAATTAAATGTGAGCTCACATAACATAAGCATCCTAGCCCACCATGCACGTTGTTCTCCGTTCATCATGGGTTTCAATGTACTGTAAGTTGGAAATTGTCACTCTTCATTCAAATATACATATGTCCAGTTTCAATATTTCCAAGGATTTATTTATAACTAGGGTTGGTATCAGTTCAGTTATAGAACCGATAAGAGCAAATCGATACCGTATCAATTATTTCTGTAACAACAAAATATGAAACCATTACCGTACCGATAGTTATCGGTAACCGAATATTCGGTTACTGAAAACTCGGTTCCAAAATATACCAATAAATATACAATTTGATTAAGCTCGGTTCGGTAACGATTTTTTACCCAAAAAACCAAAATTTACCAATTATAATGCAACTTGATTAAGTTTCAACTTTCATGATGAATTTTTAGTTACCGAAAACTCGGTTCGGTTTTGGCTTTGAACCGAAAAAATCAAAAAAAAAAATACCAACAAAATGATTCCCATTTCCAAGGCTCCCAGTATGTTCCTAGTGGCCACTTCACAGCATCAAGAAAAAAGTCTCAAGTTCACTTCCATATTCACATGCTACCAACATGTTCATTGTTCACAGGGCTCTGGTTTTCTTTCTTCCTGTTGGAGTGATGAGTGAGAAAAATTTAGTTTTTTTNAATTTATATAATTTAAAAAAAATAAATGAATTAAATTAAAAAAAAAATGAGCCTAATGTAATCACTATTAACGAATACTCTAATAAAATATTAAATACTAGATTAAAGTACTAATGTCTAAATAAGTAATCTGTAACTATATCTATAAGTCTGCTAAGTTTTTTATTTTTTATTTTTTTTTTATCCTTATTGGTTCGGTTCTGTTCGGTTTTACCGAATCCTTAAGGTTTCGGAACCGATAACGAATCGATAACATTTCTGTAACCGATTTTCGATTACCGTTACAAGCGGTTTAGTTCGGTTCGATTTTTTTTCTTGTCGGTTCGGTTCAATTCGGTTCGATTTTCGGTTCAAAATTACCAGCCCTATTTATAACCACAGTTTTTCTGGACAGAACTGGCGAGTCGACTCGGGATCCAATTGACCCAAATTTGGGACCAGTCCTGATGGATGCTTCAGACCGGGTGATTCAGACCCTGTCAACTCGGCTTCATCCAGTTTGACCCGTCCCCTAAATGTTTTTATTTTTTTAAATATTCTTTTACTTGAAAAATAAAAACTATGTATAAATATTTAGAAAAATGCTACAAGTACATAATAAATATACATAGAGGTGTACATAATAGTCACGTGGAGTGAGGTCTACTTGATTTTTTTATTTTTGGTAGGTCCCACTCAATGTGAGTGTGATGTAATGTACCTATAACATTTCTCAAATATTTATATGATAAATATCTATTATAAGGCATAATATTATTAATACTTTGATGTACGAAATTTATATACAAATCATTTATTTCAATTACTTTTATGTATATTTATATGATAAAAATTATATATATATATATATAGGGGGTGGATCAAATGCGCCCAGCTCTTAAAATGCGTCCAGCTCTTAAAATGCGCCCAGCTCTTAGCAACTACAAACAACTAACTTAGCAACTACAGAAAACAACCTAGCAACTACTAACTTAACAACTACAGAGAACTAACCTAGCAACTACATACAACTAACCTAGCAACTACAGAGAATTACCTAGTAACTACAGAGAACTAACCTAGCAACTACAGAGAACTAACCTAGCAACTACAGAGAACTAACCTAGCAACTACATACAACTAACCTAGCAACTAACCTAGCAACTAGAGAGAACTAACCTAGCAACTACAGAGAACTAACCTAGCAACCTACAGAGAACTAACCTAGTTGGAAGATTAGTTGTCAATGATCAACGCCGGAAGTCAACGATTTTCGCCGAAAGTCATGCCGGAAGTCAACGGTCAACGCTGGAAGTCAACAGTCAATGCTGGAGTCAACGGGTCAAAATAATTTTTAAATAATTAAAATAATAAAAAGAAAAGAGTAAATCTTGGCCACACATGATGTACCAAATCTTATGGCTAGGAATGAGTCTCACGTCCACACTTTAAATAATTGGATTCATTAGAACCAATCCCTATATTTATCAATTAACCCGGTGACTCAACGGTTGGATCGGTGACCGGATTGAAAAACTTAGTTTATAATTTTATATTTCATCAATGGACAATCATTGTCCATATAGCACAGTCTCACACAATTATCCTTCACATCTCATCACTACTCTTGTTTTTTGTCGCATTATTTTATCTAATTCGGTAAAAAAGAATCATTTCAAAATGAAGGACATGAATCAATATGGCTCTCAATTCCCCCATTAAAAATAATAATAATAATAACAATTTTCATCACCAATAGCCACACGTTATTCCTTGTCTATAAAATGTCCCATTCTATCTTGAAAATTCAATAGCCTTTACAAAAACTTAATTAATCTCTCTACTTGTACGCCCGCATAATATGGACACGTCGACGCTGAAGTCACTGAGTGTGGCGGATGCCGTGCCGCCTCCACCAGCTCAGCCTTCCCCATGGGAGTCGCCTGTGCTGTACCTATTTGGCGTGTTATCTGTAGTTGTGGGGCTTATTGCCTTTGCCATCTTAATTCTGGTCACTTCATACAGGAAGCTGACAGCTGGCAACCTGGACAGAAGGTACGATGATGTGGAAGCCAGAGAAAAGTCGGGGCCTCAGTTGATGGAAGAGAAGTATCTTGTGATTATGGCCGGGCAGGAGAAGCCCAGTTTCTTGGCTACGCCGGCAATGTGGAGCTCAAGGGAAGTTGTATGTAGTAATTAACTGCGCCGAATATATATAGTTCGCCATTAGAGGAAGTTTGTGGGAACTTGGAGGCCAATGGGGATGTATTGGACCAGGCCCATTACCAATTTTTTTTTTTAAGTTTTATTTTTATTGTTATTTTTTTCAATTCTATAACTATAGACATGGATGGAGACAACCTTATATCAAACTCATTCAAAGACGTATTTTGCAAATGGTATATTGAGGAAAAAAAAAACTGTTTATATGTAGTTGATTCTCCATTATGCGATTGCTAAGCTCTAACATCCATTGTTCCTCCTTAAGGTTAGACATGGCCTTTTTTTGGGACCCGGCCCGGCCCGGCCCGACCCAACGGGTCGACGGGCTTGAAAACAGGATGTAGGTACGGGTTGGTTCATCTGCCCGGCAGCTCGAGACTGGTTCAACCCGGTTTCCCGTCAGTTCGGCCGGTTCAACCGGTTTTGGTTTTGGCGATCAGGCCAATTTTTATTTAAAAAAAATTGATAAGGGGAAGGGGTGTTAAACAAATACTTGAGCTTAGTTGACATATTATAAATTAAAATATTAATTAAGGTGAAAAATATTTTGGGTTACAAAATGGTATTTTAACTTGTAATATGTCAATTGAGTAGTCTATGTATCATTTACCTTGGGAAACAAAGTCCTCGTGGTTCTCTTACTATACTTACCTTGATAAAAGTAGATGACATGATTGAACCGACTGTCTAGTCCCTCGTAGTCGTATGTGTCGTAGTCCTCTTCATTTTCGGCGATTGCACCAGTAGTAGCAGTAAAATTGGATGCTTCATCATCTTCAACAGTTAGCATGACCTTTTGTGCGCTTATTTCGTCCTTCTTCCATTACTCAGCAGCATTTGAGCCTCCAGGTGTTGTGGCATCAACCTCGAACGTCATGCATCCAGTGTATATCCTCCTTTACTGAATGTTTTTTCAACCGCCACTGTTGAGGACACTACAGAGAAAATCTCCTTGGCCATCTAGCATGGAATTGGCTAAATGGGAGTCATCTTTGACCACCAATTCAAGACGTCGAATTTTTGTGGCGGAACTGGTTCACGAGCAATCGTAAGTATCAAATTCGCCGTGAGGTAGTGATCGAGCTCACTGTATAAAGTCCCATTTGCCCTTTTGGATCTTAGCATATTTGTAGGGATTAAGTCATCCCACCAGTCATCAAAGTTTTGTGTTTGTTGCGCCGTTTGTCCCCATTTTTTCCTCCACAAAGGGGGTGACAAATTTCCTTAAGCTCGGGTATAGATGAAGTATTAGTACTAGAATTATCAAAATAAATGAGCAGAAGTTTTTTACAAGTTCTATAAATATTCAAGACAAGTGAAACTAAATAAACGATATTGGAAGCAGTGTGAGCATTATAAATTCCCGTATAAGCAATTAAACATTTTTGTAATGTAAACCTATCATCGACCAAATGACAAGTAATTTCCATGTAAAAATTATCTGGCCAATGGCAGGATCTAATGTCACAACAAATAGAAATTATTTGGTTTGAAGCTTTAAAAATTTGCGCCAAAATTATTTTTTTCACTCTCACAATTTTCTGAATATCACGAGTGAGAGTAGTACATGGAACCCGAGACATAGCCGGGTCTAAAGCCATTTGAGAAAAGTTTTCATATAAATTAGAATCAGCAAAATAGAAAGGAAGAGACGAACAAAAAAAAAAAAAAAAAAATCAGCTAGTTGTTTTCTATAATTTTCATGGAAGTATTGTAATAAAGTAGAAGACTTACCTGTGGATGCATGACTACTCATGCCTGGGAGTTGTGTTTGGGTCGTGGAAATCCCCATTTCGGCCGGATGATGACGTTGCATGTGCCGTGTCAACGTTCCGTACTCATCGCGAGTTTTGAAAGCGTACTTCTTTTTGGAGTTAGCCGGACAATAGTTGCAAATACATGTGAAATGTGTCACCTTTTTTCTCATCGGGCACCTTCATGAAGTAGTGTCCATATAATTTGGATCTTGTCGAGTCTCCAGCGTCATCCGTCTGAGTGGACCGCTAACGTGGAGGTTGTTGAGTTCCTCCACCTTAGGTAGGATTGAACCCGTCTTCATACGAATGCTCCTAGTTCTTATCCTCCAATTGTATGCTCTCGTGGATTTCCTCAATAGAATGAAGATGCGTTGAACCGTCTCAGGCTTAACATCATCGGGAAGACCTAGAATGTCTCCGTGTCGACAGTGGAGATCTACTTGAAGAAGATTCACCTACATATGTTCGCTATTGTGGTGGCCGATCACCGGCACGACCACTACCATGACCACCACCACGAGAACTCGATATTTTATAACTAGAATGGTTTTTATAAAAAGCAAAAGAGAGGTGAAAAATGATAGAATTAGAAAAGAGAGAGTATTATGAATAACATACGAAACCCTTTTTTTTTGTGGTCTATCCTTCAGCTTCTATGGCCTCCTTCTCTTATCTCCTAACTCCTTGCCTTTTCTCTTCTTTACTTCCCCCCACCGCAGCTCCTCTCTCAAGCGTCTAAAAGACCACCTTCTTCCCCTTTGCCTGACTAGAGTTTCCCCGATCTAGCTCCGGCATCAAGACCTGATTCACCCCTGGCAAACTGATCCTCGGGGTAATAGTGCTTCTTCCCTGCTAGACCATCCCGGCGGTGGCCCAGCTTCAAAAGGTGTTTTAGCCACCCACACATTCTCCAAACTCTCATCAAGGTTTTTTCTTCCAGCGCTCATCCGCCATAGTCATCTTCTCCATCTTGGATGAAAATGGTAGAGAAATGGTAAATGTCCCATAGACAACGCCAATTGATATTGTGTTGCACCTCAAACCGGCCTTCCGTTTGTCCTCCAACCATTTACTCCCCGGACCTACAAAATACGTCAGGAGGTGTTTCTGGCGTAAAACTTCTGACGGTCAAGGGACTATGGAAAGTAGTATGTGTCATAGACAAAGGTAACTCGACTGACTAAAAGGAGAGGGGCTCTTTTCATGCAAGATCAATCCCTTATCACCAGTGTATTGTAATGCTTAGAGTGTATAGAGTCATTAACCTTTTACCTTTCATCCCTCTCGAATATTAATAGTGAAACATTGGCTTATTGAACAAGCTTTACCTTGCCCGAGTGCCCGGACTACCCGCCTGCCCAGATGGTTATTTGGCTATCCCTAGGTCTGCCCGAATGAAATTCCTACCCTTATGATCATTTAGTTTATTTTCCTTGTAGCCCTACATGTATCCCCTATCTACAGTTTGACCCTGATATGTTATGTTATCTGAGTTCTCTTATGTCCCAGCTACGGACACACCTAGGTTTGTCTGAGCTATTTGGTTCCTTAACACCTCATTGTCGAATGTCTGAGTTACTTGTCTGTTATGTTATTTGAGGTTGCCTTATGTCCGAGCTACAAACACACTTATGTTTGTCCGAGCTCCTTGCTTCCCTAACACTTCACTGTCAAATGTCCGAATTACTTGCCTGTTATGTTATTGGAGTTGTTATATGTCCGACCTACGGGCACACCTACGTTTGTTTGAGCTACTTGTTCCTAACACCTTATTCTCGAATGTCTGAGTTACTTGCATGTTATGTTATCCATGTCATCTTATGTCTGAGCTACAAAAGCCTAGCTTGTCCAAGCTATTGACGCTGTGTTATCCTTGCTACTTTGGGTGCGCACATATGAACCGGCAAAGACCCCCTAACTCGAGTAACTTTAGGGACCACTATTCAAGCTAACTCTAGCCGATTTACGCGATACACTATGTGTCATACGTGATCATATATCTAATTAATATGACACATTTGTTTACGGAATTCATAGAGGAATACAATGAAATTATGCATGGTCAAGCTTAAATTGAAGAAGAAAAGACCAGTCTTCGTCACCTTTTGTTAGCAATACATCTTTAAAAAAGTATAGTCAATAATGCACATTTGACAGCTACGGGTCAAAGTTCCCTTTACCCAACACCAATCGATCCAAAAGTTAATGGCTCGTGATCGTGAAGATAATACCTATCAATAAAGGTATATAAATTTTCTTTTACTTAAAATACCGAACACTACAAAAAAATGATGAAATTTCAACGAAAATGTATTTCAATAGAATTCAATGGAAGTTATACCGTTGGAATTTCTATTGAAATATATTACCATATGATTTTTCATTGGAATATAACAATTTTTTGTAGTGAAAGTCTATTACCAATTATAATTTTTACAGTATTTTCTGCTTTAAGACCTAAATATACACAAAGTAATTCAAATGCATCATCTGTTCTCGGCATTATTATTGTTTTTGTTTTCTAATCTGCTTTACAAGATCTACATAATTCGGCTATGAGTATGAGATTTTGGTTGCTAATTTGTCTGATTAATACTAGATTTTAAGTCAATATATAGATAATTAGTGCACTTCGGAAATTCATTATGTTCATCTCAAAATAATTATAACCTCAAAACGAGTCTTATGCTTGTAACCATCCATCAGTTTTTATTTTTAAATAAGCAAGGCATATATAACATTTATGTTTCTAATTATTTCGTTGTCCTTTGTTCTTCTTTCTAATTTGATCGTTAATTTAAACGTCTCTACTAACTGAAGTAATAAACATGGCTAGTG
>BKCP01002224.1:1056913-1072040 GCA_008636005.1 Striga asiatica
GCACCATATATAGCTTAAATCATTTCCTTTCGGTTTCACAAATTAATGAAAAAGCAAAGCTAAAAGTAGGCAGTATTATAATTGTGGCGCTAAAAAAGCTGTAAAACTAACAAGGCGTGTGAGATATATCCATTCTTCTAGTTACGTAAGAGCATTGTTTTAAATAGCTCGCTATGTAGATCGCTATTGCTTGCTATATATTTTTTTTTGGAAAAACGCGATGTAGCCTTATATATTTAGCGTTTTTCCCGAAAAGCTTAAGCGAAATGTTGAAATGACACGCTTTCTTACGTTATTTTGCGTCATTTCACGCTATTGTGCGCTACATTACGCTATATTTCTGCAACGACATTTGTACAATAAGATATTCAAAAACTCGTATTTTTTAGAGATCAGAGTCATATTTACAAATGAAAATAAAAAACTAAAAATTTTGATAATGATTTCAAATTAAACGTTTGAAAATTTGAAGTCCTAAGTTGAAGAGTGCAATTATCGGTCCATTTTTGCTATATCATTTCATTTTTCGATATTTGACATTTAAATAAAAAATAAAAAAGTTCATATCTAATGGTTAGAATTAAGTTGTAGTTAAATAAAAATAATAATTAAAATGCATATACTTAAAATTATAATATGACTTACCTATTATCGTTGTTTGTTTTACTTTTTAGTATATTCGATTTATTATTTAAATATTTATATTATGATATTTTACATTAAACATTTGTGAGAAATAATCTTTAGATGTTATTTTTAAAGTCATTCAAATACTATAATAATTTTTGTAATCAACCATCCAGTTTTATTATATGCAATATATTTGTAATATTTCTATAAAAAAATTTTATACCCAAATAGTTCACGCAATATGCAACGCTATTTACGCTATGCAGTATAAAGATCAAAATATGCATTACGCTATACGCGTTTTAAAACACTGCGCACGAGATGAAGAGACAAACCTTGAGAAACGCTAAGAAATTTATCTATTTATAAAGTAAGATATATTCATAATTATACATTCAGATAAAAAGGTAAAAGGGATGTGCCTGAAAGGTCATTGTCATCGGAATGGCCAATAATCATATAATATAAGGTGATAATAATATATTAAATTATTCACTGGTTGATGATCTTAATGATGTAGTTGGATCATATTTATATTTATATTTATTTAAAATTTAAAATAGTATGATTTATTCACCGAAAAATAATTGATCACTAAATATAGAATTTTTAAAAATATTTGTTTGTCTAATTTTTTGTTTCTATTTTCTTGGAATAATTATTTCTTTACCGTAAGTGATGTCAATAATTGATCTAAATCCATGATTTATTTTTTTTAAGAAAATTAAATAAATCATTATATTTTTACCCAATCTATTTTTATTTTTATATTTTGTTATGTGATATCAATAAGTGGATGTAGGACATATGCTTGAATGTTTGCTCGAGTTCGTTGCGGGCTTACTAGACATACATTATTGAATAGTGCCTTTTTGAGGGATATGAACAAGAAACTATTTGACATTTATTATGAAATAATAAAATAATATATGTGAATGACTATTTTGCCCTCGATGTATTTGTATTATTACGAGTTGTGCCATCAGAAGTTTCCTATAAATAGGACCTTCAGTTATAATGAAAATTGCACCTAAGAGAATACATTTTCTCTATTCTCTCTCTTTCTCTCTAGTTTTATAACACGTTATCAGCACGAGTCTCTACCCTTCAGAGCTCGATTTGTAATATGACGAGAGCATGCTCTACATTTGCGTCTTATAGATGATCTTCTGTATCAGAAATCGAAATATTACAAAATTATTATTTTCCTTCAAACAGTTTGAAGCCATAAGCTCTTAAGCTCCCCATGCCATTACTGATCATTAGCTATCCAAAACAATCTAAAATGCTAAAAAGCTCTTTTCATTTCCACTTACACGGTCATACAGTGAGAGAGAAAGAAATGTAAAAGTTTGTTCTACTTATACAAATGAGAATTTTTCTACTCCGAAGCTCGCAGAACTTAACAATGGAGGACGAGAAACCTACTCTCTTGATTTGTGAAGGATGACAAGAGGTACAGAGGTGTAGCTGTTAGTGTTCTTCAGACCCTGGTTTCACTATTTCAAGAAGAAGGTAAAATCTTCACTTGAATATTTTATATCATGGGTAGTTTATTAAATAATAGTAATAATACTTTTGAGAGTAGTAAATCAAAGAATGCATAAAATTGAGAACATTGAAAATGTTGAATACAAAGAGAAAAATGGTGTAGGCAGGTTTACAAATGATTCAATGCCTTAGTATCCAATTGCTACCTGATTGGTGAGGAATGAAAAGTCTGATTCAATGTATTTGATTAAAATGAATAGTGCCTCATTTAATGTGTTTGATTGATTATTAAAAGAGGGTCCTTCACTAGTTGTCCATTAATGCCATGAGGAAAGATACACAAAATGAGATATGAAAAATGACATGTGATGACTAATGTCCGCAACAAACAAAACAATGGAGTATGGACATTTTATGTCAAACAAATCATGAAAAATCAATATAACACTCCAATTATTCATTGAGCTTCAAATAGTTTTTTCTCGAATACAAAAGCATACATTATCAAAATTAGCAATTTACAAATTCATAATATTTCATTTAAATAGAGCTTCGATTTAAGACCGATATTGATATGATTTATTGAATTATATTAATATATATTGTCATTATGAACTGTTGATTTTCTTCTATTGAGAAAATTATTTGGTACATGAACGTGCGAATATTTATGGATTGACCCTTGTGATATGAAAAGAAATATGTGTGGCTATATGGATCAGCCAGTGCGGCTCTGCCGCCGGCAAGTAATATTTAATGGTAACCAACGGGTCAATTATTGATCAAAAATATTATAAAGAAATATGACCGATCATATGAAATGGCCAAGTGATGCAGCCACCAGCAATAGATAATATTGAACGGCTAAATGGATCAGTCAGTATATTAATGATAACCGGTGATATAGAATGGCCAGGTGGCAACGCCACGTGCAACAAATGAATGGCTATACATATACATGGGTCGGCCAGTGCGGCACTGCCGCCGGCAATGGGCAGTACAAATTAAGTGATAGCCAATGAGTGAAATTAATGATACTTTGTATCTGACCATGTGAAAGTTAATTAAAGTCCTTGTCATGAACAGACATTATATGGACTAACCTGGTCCTGAAGTATCAGTTGATAAATTTTCCAAATTTATGGAGATATGAATATTGATGAGATGGTACTATAAGTTACCACATGATTAATGTGATGTCGGAAGTTATGGCATAATGATTAAATGATATCATGGTATAGTAGTACTGGATGCTACCACTTTATGATTAAACAAAGTGATGAAATGGTTCTAGAAGCTACCATTGGATGATTGAACAAAATGAGAAAGTGGTATCAAAAGCTACCAGCTATGGGTGATCACACAAAAATGATTTCTCAATATATTATATAAGTCTAAGGGGCTATATCAGATGACGAGATCACATTGGGATACGAGATCATACAGATATTACAATAAAGTGCTCCGGAAGAAGCACAAATGATAATGATTGTACTCATGAACTACTATACACTGAGAAAAATCGAAATTGATATTATTATTACTGAGAAACAAGTACAAAATGTTCAGATGGTGGAAATATGGAAAAGAGACAGTAAATACTCGATGAATACAAAATACGCAAAGATTACATAATAGAACCCATAAAAGAAGGGTGCGTCTCGAGAGTGTAAAACTCCGTAACTCCGCCACCCATGAATGATATCTGGGTTCATATTTGAATAATATCTGGGTTCATAATGAGAGATCTAAAGGATCAAAAGCTCTTTTTCGCTTGACCCCTTGTGTTTCCACAGAATCTTGAAATGTGATGCATTCTTGAAGCTTTTTGATAAGTTCAGCAGACGTGTCAGCAGATTTGAATACTTCTCTCATTGAAGGAGATATAAAGGTTTGATATACTCCTATGTCTAAAAATCCAAGCAAACCATGAAAGAAGTTATTAAAGTTCAATAGACCTAAGGGCTTGTTATGAAGTTTCAATTCTGCCCATAAAGCAATGGTGAACATTGTCATTAGCGTTCCATACCCGCCTGGAAGAATGATAAAAGCATCGCTATTGTTCACCATATCCATCATACAATCATGAATGGAATGAGTTAACATCATGCTTGTGGAATCCTTGACGACCTTTGTTGAAGCTCTACGAAAAGGTATGATACTTTTCACTTCTATCTCAAAACATTGTCCAGCCATTAAGAGACTATCATAGAAAGTATTGCTAGTCCCTCCATACAGCAAATTGATTTTTTGATTCCCCATCTCTTTGACTAACTGACTTACAATATCAATAGTTTGAGAAAAACTTACCAGTTTAGAACCACCAAGAACACATATGGTTTTGATCGGTTGAAGAAAATTATTACCTTGCGAAGACTCTGAAACATCCATCTATTATTGATAAACTGAATTTTTCAAAACTTTGTGAGGCATATGATTATGATGAACGACTCGCTATTTAAATAGAAAGTTTTACAAAGCAATAAATAATTTTACTGTTTTCTTCTGACAATTGCAACTGACAGATAAGGTGTTGGGTTTTAAATAAATCTTATCTGTCGGCAACTATAAGTTTTTCTAGAAAATTACAGTACAACATACTAAACTGTATTAGTATAATTTTTCGTACTAACAAGACCAGTTTTACAAACTTGATCTTTTGAAATAATATTTTCGAGACAATAACGTTCTTCTTCATTTTTGAACTGAATCCATACAGACATAAGCTCACGATGCACGTATCCACTAGGATGTGTCTCAAGAATCTGTTGAATCGTTTGATCCAAAGACTCCTTACTCAATCCATCCTTTATAAACGTTATTTTATCTTCTCGATTTTTGGACACGTACCCCACAGATATACATCGTGTGTCACAAGTCCATCGAGCGCATTTGAAGCATCCACCTAACCTTTTTGCTCTTCGTTTCTTTGCATAAGTACTTTTACCCATACCTGGCATATATTTATATGAATTTGGAAACTCTCCAGACAATCGAACTTGTGCTTCGATCAACCATCTAACATCATTTGGAATACCATTATTCATTAGCATCCTCAATCTTTCTAATCGAGATCGATAAATCCTTTTTATGATATTTTTCGGAAGAAAAGAATAATATTTACGGATATTTGAGAGTGCTAAATCCATTTGTAAATTCGGACCTTTGTTAAAGAAAATTGAATGAATTACCTGATAATTTATAGAAAAATATGATGCGTATGAGATACGACTCTGGACTTAAACAGTGTTCAAAAGTATGTGTGTCAGACAGCATGATACGATTCTGGATTTAAACAGTGGTTAAAAGATATTATACCAGAGCCTACACTTAAAGTGCATTTATTGCCGCCGAAAGATGATGTGAAATGTTTGTGATAAACATGTCACAACGAATTATTGTGATCACTTTAAAAATGTTTACCGATATTATTGATGATGGTTTGCATGATGAACTTATTCTTTGTGATATGAGATGCTTGTTCCCGATTGGTGAAAAATATTACTAGCTAAATATTTGTGAATCGATATATGATCAATCTGAGTATGAAAGGGGTACGATATATATGGGCCCACTACCCCTCCATGTGTGCTACTAGATATTATGGATCCACTAGATAGCCACATGTGTGTGATTCGTAACCTGAAGTTACGAGATGATTTGATCAAAGAATGTGTATATGACATGTAACCTGAATTTACGAGATGGTTTGATCTAAGGATGACACAAGATGATTATGAAAGAATGAAAATAAGTGTCATATGAAAGTGATGAAGCTAGTAATATACTCACCTGATATGATGAACTCTTGAAAGAAAAATGTGCACACTACAAATGATATGAGTTCAAAGTCCTCCAAATATATGTTGAAATCAAGAACAAAATAGAGACTATATGAACTCCCCTCAAGAAATTCAATACTAAAAATACAGATCAGGAATCTGTTAAGATGAGGGAGAGAATCAATGATTGAAATTTGGAAAATGATATATGCATCACAGTGAAAGTGTGCAAATCATAAACTATATGATACTGATGATGATGAATTATATGAAATGATATGATAGTGGAATAATACGCTGGAAGCATTGGTATTGTGCAAATTGAAATTCCCCGAATAAGTGATGAAAGAGGGTATATTTACTATTGTTGAAATCAATTGATAATGAGATATCTCAATATACTACGGGGAATAATGGAAATGAATAAGTGTCGACACAAACAAATGAATAGCGCTATATAAATGATATTGACGAGAATGAAATCAGCTGAAATGTGAATATTGGGAACCATTGGCAGTAACACCATTGAAATCAATTGATGATGAGAATGAGTTTAAGAATAAACGTTGCACAAAGCATGATATGACATATTGTCATGAATACCATCAGTATCTGAAAATCTGAACGAATTTATATGATACTCATTATGGAAAGATTATTATGGTGAATATATGAAATATGCGTTGTACTCTTTTTCCCTTGGCTAAGGTTTGTCCCATTGGGTTTTCCTAGCAAGGTTTTTAATGAGGCAACAAGGATAGCGTATTCACATGAATAGTGTACTCTTTTTCCTTCATTAGGATTTTGTCCCACTGGGTTTTTCCTAATAAGGTTTTAACGAGGCATATTCATGGTATCATGAGCACTATTGGATAAATGATATGATTCCTCACGGTGATAAGAGAGACTGGAGTAGCTGTACTCTTTTTCCTTCGATCAAGTTTTTTCCCACTGGGTTTTCTTGACAAGGTTTTAACGAGGCAGCACACATGGATACTCCACTAAAGATGATCTATTTGAGGGGGAGCAAAGTTGTGCTTCCACGATGATCAGGTTTTATCCCACCGGGTTTTCCTGACATGTTGAAGCAACGGTACCTGATGTCCACAAGATACACTTGAAGATGTACAGATTGGGCTTTATTCAAATTAGTTAAAATATGTTTAGAAAATAGTCATTCAAGGGGGAGTGTTATGAAATAATAAAATAATGTGTGAATGACTATTTTGCCCTCGATGTATTTGTATTATTACGAGTTCTGCCATCAGAAGTTTCCTATAAATAGGACCTTCAGTTATAATGAAAATTGCACCTAAGAGAATACATTTTCTCTATTCTCTCTCTTTCTCTCTAGTTTTATAACAACATTAAAATTTTAAAAACAATTCAATCAATTATTCTATTTCTACCTCATATAAAATTTATTTGATGTAAAAATATAATTTAAAGGATACGACGATTGATTAATCACTCCAACATAAACTAACTATAATGATATTTAAAAGTCTAGATTAAGAAAATTTTCTAAATATGATTTTTTTTTCTATTTAGTTTCCATATCACTCTTTTTTTATTTTCTTATTAGGTATTGATGTCATTTAATTTTTAAAATACTTTGTTTGTTATCTATATTTTTATATATAATAATAAACTAATCAGCATTTAACAATCATTGATTTGACACCCATTGATACGACCATAAGTAGCGGCTCATGAAGGACCGGTCGTGATCCGAGTTTAGTCACATTTATACTAAATAGGAGCTAGGCAGGGGGTCAACTAGGAGGAATACCTTAGGCCGGTCAGCTAAGCGGAGTACCTAAGGAGATCATCTGGACACCTCGGCACCTAGGCCGCTCGACAAGAGGATTCTGCCGAGAGGACCAAGGCCGGGAGGTGGCTTCGTGACCAAGCTATGAGGAGGTTCCCAGCAACTAGGATTCTAAAAAATATCTAACCAAATCTAGGGTTGGATATTAGGGAGACTTCCAGACCAACAAGAACTCTTCGGCCCATACATGACCTCACCTATAAAAGGGCACATGTTCATTTATTTTACACAACACACATACACATATTATCTCGTTACTCTGCCGTTTTCTCTCCGAAATATCACCACTGACTTGAGCGTCGGAGTGTCCACGCCGGGACCACCCCCGGCGTGTTTTGCAGGTACCGACGATCAAGGAAGCTCAATCCGGTTTGAGAGGAAAGGTCGAGCGGTTCGAGGATTTGTGGTATAACACCCATATTGTATGTATAAATAAAAAATAATTATTTCAATGTGTTAATAAGTTTATTAGTTAATATTGCATATATAAAATAATCTTAAATTTATTAATTAATATTGATTTAAAAATAAGAAATTAGTCTCATGTTGTTGATACAATAACATATAAGTGTATATATAATAAAATGTACTATGTATGTAATAATAAAAAATAGTGATTAATATTTTATCCCTCATGGTTTTAAATATTGATTTCGATGAGCAGGTATATACGATATTAAAATGATGAACCAACGTGTCATTTGTCGGGCTACCATATAAATTATAAGTTTTGAAATAAAAGTTAAAATATTTGTAGTATATATTGTATAATTTATGATAACAAACCAACATATCATTTGTCAAACTATCCAAGTAAATTATTAGCTTAGAAAGAAAAATCAAAACTTTTATGATATATAATTGTTGTTGTATGAAATTTAACAACTAAAATAAACAGCAGCAAGGTGCAATTAAAGTGAAAGCAATGTAAATTATTGTATAATTGTTGTCGTTTTGAATGTACAGGAGGTCGGTTTTTGTGTATGACCGAGCTATTTTGCCTATCTGTGTACAATGTGCGTAAAAAAGATCCCCGTACAATCATAAATTATGCTATTTATAGCGCGGTGAGTTTGACTTTTCGTACGAGATAGATTAGATCGCATTTAATGTTGAGCAGCTTCATTTAAGCGGTCTGTATTGCAATAAGGGGACAACAATGATTACTTTTTGATTAGGTGGCCCAATCAGAAATGTGCTTTATCACCTGCTTTGGAAACCAGTCACCTCGGACCTCGCTTTAAGTGGATAAAGTTCAAGGGAAAATATTCGCGAAGTCGGTGGACTGACATAGATAAGTCGGTTGTCATTATATGCGCGAGGTCGGTAATTATCTTTTTGTACCGAAGTAGACTAAGTTTGTCGCAGGAATCTGAACCAGAGAAAGCATTGGAAAATAATATCAGCTAATTTTCTCTTAATCTTGATAAATCAAGTCAGTTATCAACAGTAATTTTATAAATTATAATGATAAACCAACAAGTTATCTGTTAAACAAGGATGTAAATTATCTTAGAAGAAAAATACGTATATTATATATTGTTATAAATTATAATAATAAATCAATTGTGCCGAACTGTCGTGTGAATTATTAAAATAGAAAAATAATTTTGTTTAATTCATATAATAATAAATTATAAGAAATATAATAATTTTGACATAATTATAAATTAGTATATTAAGAACTTTAAATAATATGCCATTCTTTTTTAATATAGTGCCATGTTATACTATGTCATAATTTTTTTAAAATTACCATAATTTATTTAAAAATCAAGATAATATGTCGTAATAATGTATGAGCAAGGCAATATAGAAAGAAATATATTTTTTAGTGTTATTTAATTATAATTTTTAATGTATAAATTTTCATCGTTTTTAATTTTAAGTAGAAAAATTTAAAATAACAGTTGTTTTATAACGGGTCAATTACATATACTAAAGTATTATATATATCATAAAAATACAAGGAAAGATAAAAATTTATAATTAAAAACATTTTTATGCTAATTGGTATCCCTTCACTGTTTTAAGTTTTGCAAATTATCATTTTAACATCGCACGGATTATGTACTAGCATAGTGAAAGTGAAATGTCATTTTTATTTCACCGTTGCATAAATCTAACATGTGTACTCATAAGCCGTATTTTTTCTTTGTGGTTTTATTTGATAACTATTATTTTGATTTGCGTTTATAACTTATAAGGTTAAATATTTAAAATTGGTCCTATAATTTGGCCAAATTCCAATTTTCCACACCGTCATTTACCACTTTCAAACTGGGTCTAATAATTTAACAATTTAATTAATTTTGATCCCTTCTTATCCGCACACGGGATAAAAACGTGATGTGGCATTTTTAAATATGACATGGCGTAATTGTGTTTTATGGGGCGGGATTAGGAAAAGTTGACTTCAAAATCAAAAGTCCACATCAGCCATAGGCCTCAAATGCAATTAATTAAAACTTTTGAAATTAAAAAATAGCCCATAGAACTTATTAAATTTTAAAAATAGAGTCTCTGCAATCCCAAACCCTATTTCGGCTCATCTTTAACCATCCGCCTCTGCTGCCGTCGGCAGCCGGTCGACCACCTCCGATCGAATTTTTTTTACATCATCTTTAAGCTCTTCTCATCCTCTTTCACCTCCTAAAATTTGCGGCGAAAATTCCACCAGTAAAGCCATTGACATTCATCATATTTTCATGCATTATGAGTGATAGAGGTATTTTTGTCGTTAGTTTTGCAAAAAATATGCCTAGAAAAGCGTTGAAAATGGAATTGGGACGAAAAACGGCGAAAACAGGGTGCAGAAGAGGCCACACGACTCGTGTGGATGGTGACACGAGTCGTGTCGGTTGGCAAAATAAGAGTTATGACTACGACTGTTTCACACGGGTCGTGTGGGTTGTGACACAGGTCGTGTTGCCTCACACGACTCGTATGACCCGGTCGTGTGAGTCTGGAAGTTTGGCGAAAATAGGAGAAAAGTCATACGACTCGTGTGGCATGTGACACGACTCATGTGACGCGCAGATCAGTTCAGCGGGGAATAGGATTCTTACGCGATTTCTTCCTTTTTTCGACCCAGATTTGCCCTACAGTATAAAAGAGCCTTGAGGAACTCGTTTTTGGGACTTTTTGACACCGTTGGAAGCCTAGAGAAAGCACGAAACACACGAGGGATTCGAGGAAGTCAAGATTGAAGATTCGGGAACTAACGGCGACAATAGTTCTTCTTTCTTTTCTCTTTTTCTTCTTCATTGAACTCATGGATTTATTTATTTTAAGTTTTGAGAATATGTTTAGTAGCTAAACCTTTTAGGGATTCTAGGATTTGCGAGTACTCGGATTATTTTATGAAGTAATTTTATTTATTCATTCCGGTCTATCTTTCGGTTATCAATTTTTGTTGTGTTTATTTTAATTGTGTAAATATAGGGCCCGTATTTGTACATATTTGTGATTGACTTGAGACCGAGAGGAGATAGTTGATTGCTAGAATTGAGAAATTCATAACGAAAGAGACTAAACAGACCGAGAGGTTGATAGAATCTTGCAAGAGAATTAGAATCTTAGGATCTTATGGGAGTTAGTTGTTCATCTTGAGACCTAGAGAAGATAGATAACAATTAATATCTACGATTTAACTTGTTCGACAGAAAGGTGTAAATTAATTTAGCGATTATCCCTACGATTGGTAGAATTAAATAAGGTTTGAATGAATAAGAAATCTTTGCTAGAATAATCCTGAGGAAAGCATAGCCTAGAATCTATTTTCTCATTCTTGATTTATCTTAGTACAAGCCTTCATTAGTGTTAGAATTTATTTTGTAATCATTCATTAGTTTAGAATAAAATCACCATTCAAATTTGAGTTAGTCTAAATAATATTTAATCGTCAATATTTTGGTACTTGATTAATTTAACAACAATCTCTGTGGAATACGACCTTGGTCGCCGCTAACTATAGTTATACCGTTCACTTGCGGGTAGTGAAAATATTTTGCGAACAACCATCAATCGCTCTGGTCAAAGTTTCGAGATCTAGAAAATCCAATCAAAATTTGGCCATCAATCGCGGATCTGGGATAGCTCGGCGTGCTCGACGTACGGCTGGGATGCTCGAGCTCGCGTGGATCTGCTCGAACGTGAGTTGTTGCTGGGGGCGCGTGAACGAGGAGTTGGGCTCGGGTGGACGCCAGCTCGAGCTCGGGTGAGGCTCGGTTAGGTGTTATAAGGGCCGAATCTTGAAGGGCTAAGGATCTAGGATTATTTTGTGTTGCTATTGTATGTAGGACTTAGGGTTTTTCTAGACCTAGGATTTACTCTTGAAGTGTAGAGGAGTGAAGATGAAGATGAAATGGTGGGCTAGGTAGATAGTGATATATTTATAGGTGGGGGATTAGGGTTTTTGATTGGTGGGAGGTGGGACTTAGGGTTTAAAAATTGGGCTTGGACTATATAATATGAAATTTGACTTGGGCTTAGTAATAAAATGATTGGGCTAGATAAAATATAACGAGACTTGGATTAAAAATAATTGCTCGGGTCGAATAGATAAAAATGATGGACTCGATTAAATGGGCCAAATTATTGGGCTTGATTTAATGGCTCGAGTATTGGGCCGTGTGGATGGGCCGAATTACAATTGGGCCGAAAATAATTGGTGGGTGTTCGCTAATTATTTTCGCTATCCGCAAGTGTACGGCTTAGCTATAGGTAGTGGCGAGCAAGGTCGTAGTCTACAGAGATTGTAGTTAAATTAATTAAGTACTAAAATAATGACGATTGAATATTATCTAGACTAGCGAATTTGAATGATGATTATAATCTAAAACATTAAACTAAGAACTAATTTATCTAAGAAATAAAAATAAAAAAAAAAAGATACAAAAGATAGATTTTAGGCTAAGCGTCCCTCGGAATTAATTCATGAAACGTTTATATTCAAACAAACCTTATTTAATTCTACCAATCGTAGAGATAATCTCTAAATTGATTTCCAAACCTTTCTCTCGAACAAGTTAAATCGTAGATATTAATTGTTATCTATCTCCTCTCGGTCTCAAGATGAACAACTAACTCTCATTAGTTCCTAGGATTTTCGTTCTCCCACAAGGTCCTATCAACCTCTCGGTCTGTTTATTCTCTTACGTTATAAATCTCCCAATTCTACCAATCAATTATCTCCTCTCGGTCTCAAATCGATCACAAATATGCATTCATAGTGGTCATTTACTCACACAATAATAATAAACAAAAGAAATTTATAAACGAAAGATAAACTGGAATGAAAGCAATAAAAACTATATCATAAATCAATCCGAGTACTAACAAATCCTAGAATCTAAGATAAATCTAGCCTAGAAACGTGCGTTTAAAATAAGATAAATTGATATAAAACATTGAGTTCGAAAGAGAAAAAGAAAAAGAAAGGAAAAGCTTATTCGGCTCCGTCTATCTCTTCTTCCCGACTTTCTCCCTCGTCTTGCTCGTGTTTCTAGCTTCCAAAGATCTCCAAAATATGTCCCAGACGCCTCCAAAACGTGCCCTAGTGTCTCTTAAATAGTTGGGATCGAGTCATAATCAAAATAAGTAGAAAAATCCCTAAAAATAGGAAAAACTCGTAAAATCCGTACAAGTCGCGCCCAGGGTCACACGACTCGTGTCGAGAGACACACGATTCGTGTGTCATTGCCGAGAGCAGGTTTCACGACCTGTCGGAGTGACACGAGCCATGTCTCGGGCTCACACGACCCGTGTGAACCTGGGAGGGTTAAATTCCATTTTCTGCGCCGTTTTCAGCTCCTGATGTGTTCTGCGGTGTCTCAGGTCGGTAAAGAGTTTCCCCAGTCGTCTTGGTCGGCTTCTAGTCGCCGGTCTGATGCTCCCGTCGGTGAAATTCCGGCCATTTCCTGCAGCTTCCGATGGCAGCATCTCCGGCGCTTTTTTAGGCTCCAGGCTGCTCCTCCGGCGACATGATGGCGGCGGCGTTCAACGAGACTCGGGCGTCTGTGCAGTGGAGAGGTGGTGGACGAGCAGCGGAGCTCCGGCAGCTCTTCAATGGCGGACGTGCGTCTCAAGTGTGAAGGAGATGAAGCCAAAATTCTGAAACTACCATATTGTCCTCCCACTTAAATGTTTGGCTTGGGCTGAAATTATAGACATTGTTGGGCTGTGCTTTTGGCCCAACAGAATTAATAAAGTGGGACATCATGTTACTCTTGCGGGCTGAGTAAGTGGGCCTGTTCCCAATGCATGGCTTGCACTCCATTTATATCCATTACTCCAATAATTATTTCGACCCCGTTTCCTGTTAAAACTCAAAATAACATACTTCATCATAGCTTAATAAAAATAAGTAATTAATTAATTAATTAATTAATAAATAATTAAATAATAATTAATTATATATCAAACTACGACGAACGGACACGAAAATCACTATAAAATGCACGTAAAAATGACGCATGTCAGTGGGCTCGGTTTTATCTTAAAAATAAAACTAATACTTGGGCTAAATAAATTCGATTTTTAAAATTAAAAATTGAACAAATTCTCCATTGCTTAGACTAGAATCTAATACTCAATTTAACGCAAATAATGATAATAATAAATAAATGCATCAAATAAGGAAACTTGATATTTATAGAAATAAAGTCGAGCTCCATAAATACTAAAAATAGTCGGGGCGTTACAACTTTTGTTTACTTCTTAGCAAACTCAAGTTGATCTTCACAATACAACTTTAAGTTTGAGGGGGTGTTAGTTATAATTGTTGTATAATGTATTGTAGGTTTAGGTTTATAGGCCCAACCTAACAACTTTGAGTTTGAGGGGGTGCTAGTTATAATTGTTGTATAATGTATTGTAGGTTTAGGTTTATAGGCCCAACCTAAGGGAGGCCCATCTTTTATCTTTATATACATGTACATAGCCCTTTGTTAATACCAGAAATCATATATTTTCTCGCTTCTTACCTCCAATAATATAGCTTCGTTAGAAAATTCTAACGGAATTCAACACTAAAATAATCTATTGGAATGAACTTTTTCTTGAGAATTTTAGTTCAAATTTTATTATTCAAACGGTCATTTTTCTTACAGTTTATTTTTATTGAACTTTTCATTGGAATATGCAATTTCGTCCATATTTCAACAATTGACAAAAACCGTTATTGGAATCATTAAAATGCAATAAAAATTGAAATGAAAAACTAATTCCAACTAAATACTTTTACAATTCATTGAAAATTTCATCATTTTCTTCTTGTTTGAAATTGTGACATCATGAACCGAAACCATCAGAAAATAAATCATTGAGGCAAACTTGTTTGCTTATCTGTTAATCCAAAAGTAAGTTAACACATTTTTTTAAATAAAAAAAA
>BKCP01002224.1:1072299-1129288 GCA_008636005.1 Striga asiatica
TTATTTGCCTCAAATTTGCTTGTCAAATAAGAAAATTTGATTCCCTCGTAGGTGGTCTCAATCCTTTTCTACCATCTTAATTTGGTCCCATGCTTATATTTGAAGGGCAACGAGCTCACATAGTTTATAAGAGTTGAAAATCTAGAAATCAAGTCAAAACACACAATAGGACAATTTTTAACTAAATTTCTCACTCAATCAATAAGAACAAATATTACAATGATACCCTCATTGCCTGCAAAAATTCTTATAGGGATTTCATTGGATGCTGATGAAAGTAAAGAGCTTCTCGGTCGAGCTATCGAAGTTCTTGCACAACCAGGGGACACTATCGTGGCCTTACATGTAATCGGTTAGTTTTTTCTTACAAACTACCCACATTATGTAAATAAAATTAACAATGAAGACAATTTTTTTAGTTTGTGTTTGGCAGATAAAACAGAAGCAACGCCAAATAAGAAAACAAGAAGAGAGGACAAGTACGCGAAGAGGATAAAGCATCAAAAACAATTTCGGCAGGCCAAATCATTTGTTATATCTATCATGGGAGACCTTATCGATACATGTCACGCTAACGAGGCAATATATATCTCTCAACAAATTTCGCAATCAGTAGTAATAGTAGTAGTAGTTGTTGTTGTTGTTAGAAATATTTAATTTGGACAACATATTACTGTAGTAGTTCAAAGAAATGCCCTGAAGTTTGGCCTAATCAGTACTAAACCTTGAATTGCATTAACCAGAATGATATTTTGATATGTGGCCAGTCTTAAGGATCAAAATTGAGAAAATTTCATCGTTTAAAGGACTAAAAATGCAATTTCCCCTAACTAACCAATGTAACTCATATCAAAATGAATATGTTTAATTACTAATGTCTTTCATTTTGGGAAGCTCAATATGCTTTGATCATACTATTATCAGGTGTATTTGGAGGCTAGAGTTGGATTAAGCTCAAGTACAGGTAAAGGATTGATAGAGGAAGCGAAAATAACGAGGGCAAATTATCTGGTGATAGGCAGCAATGGAAACAAATCGCCAAACAGGTCAGAAAGAAAATCGTTCATAACAAATTTGTGGAAGAAAATTTCGAGAATTGCATTGACACTTTTGCCAAATAGAGGGCCAACCAAAATCTCCGGTTACTGCTGTAAGAATGTCCCTGACGGTTGCTCATTGGTCCTCGTCCCAAGAAATGATCAAACTCTAGCACAACATCTTCAAGCAAACTCCATTAATGGTTAGTACTTTGTTTTTTTCGTCCTTTTTTTAGATGGCCTTTGATATAAACTAACTTTGAGGGCATCCATGTCCTTTTTAGTGGCTACAAAATATATTTGGTATATGAAAATGGGTAGTTTGACCCATTTGCTTTGAATGTGATAGTAACATGACACTGAACTTTTCTTTATATAATGAAGATGCTTGGAATGCATGTAATTTGTAATATAATGACTTGTTATATTTAGTCTCTGTGTATTTTTTGTAGTTGCCCCAAAATAAACATCAGAGTACTGTTAATATTACCAGAATTTGATGGTTTGAATAACACTTACTCTCCAAATTAGTCTTTTTCCCAATATCTTTTCTCTTTTATGAAAATTTTGGATGGTCAAAAATGGTGTATGATTTTCTATATGTGTAACACAACACTTAAAAGGATTATGTGCAACACAATAATGAAAAACTATTTGAATTTAAAGTTTGGCTTTCATAACAAACCCTTGAAAGAGATGTCAATTTTGGAATGTATTCAAATTAAAACTAAAATGTTGCCACAATTTCTATTCTCTTATTCATCAATTTACACGACGATTGACAGAATTCGATGGGGAGTCTGAAAACCACTCATACACTGAAAATTCAATTTCGTCCGAGGAAAACGAAACAATACTAGACATGAAGTCCAAAAAACCATCACCAAGATCAGTGTTTGATTTTCAAGCGGCCGATGATTATGAAAAATGTTCGAATTCAGACGAAATAATAATCAGCGCAAACATGTCCACAGCATCGAAAGGGAAGCAACAAGAATCGAGTAAAAAATCCAAGTCAGCATTCAAATCAATTTCAGGCCTTTTTCGGTTGAGAAAGCAAAATCGTGATGATGCCTCATTTGGAAACCAAAAGCAGGGGCCTCTGCTGAGGTGTTTTACTTATCAAGAAATTGCGAATGCTACAAATAATTTCGACATAGGTATGTATTTTTTTTTATTATTTTTTTTTTTTGCTTAATTAATTTGAATTTCTTTTTTGTGTCAGTACAAAAATAGTTTAGAACAAATTTTGGTGCAGATAAGATGGTGGGAAAAGGAGGGTATTCAGAGGTTTACAGAGGGGAAGTTGAGAATGCATGCAGCATAGCAGTGAAGCGTTTGGCTAAGGATAATAATAACAATAATTCAAAAAAGGAAAAAGAATTTCTTAATGAGTTAGGAGTAATTGGGCAAGTGAACCATCCAAACACTGCAAAATTGATTGGCTATTGCATAGAGAATGGACTCTATCTCATTTTCAAATTCTATCCCAATGGAACCCTCGCATCTGCATTACACGGTGGGTTATTTATATGCACTCATCAACATATTTATATCTATAAGCAAGTAATTTGTTAGAGTTCAACAAATGCTTAGAAAAAGAAAGGTAAAATTTCAAAATTGGGCCTATAACTTGGTGACTGTCCAAAAAACCAGCCCGATATTGACCACTTTCAATTTAGGTCCTATAATTTGTCGATTTCATCAATTTGGGTCTTTTTTATCCGCACCCTGGATTAAAAAGTGACGTGGCATGACGTGTCAATTTTTTAATGTTACATGGCGTGATTATGATCTACGTGGCACGTCAATTTAGGTCCTATAATTTGTCGATTTCATCAATTTTGGTCATTTTTTCATGCCACGCCACTTTTTAATCCAGGGTGCGGATAAAAAAGGATCAAAATTGATGAAATCGACAAATTATATGACCTAAATTGAAAGTGGTCAATATCAGGATGGTTTTTTAGACAGTGGCCAAATTATAGGAACAATTTTCAATTTTTGCCTTGATTCTTTATATGAGTATTTTGAAATGAGTTGGATTATTGTCTAATTAGGTCAAACAAGCAAATCCCTTGACTGGGCAGTTAGATACAAAATAATCCTGGGGATTGCAAAGGGTTTACATTATCTTCACAAATGCTGCAAGCATAGAATAATCCATCGTGATATTAAAGCCTCTAATGTTCTTCTTGGTCCAGATTACGAACCACAGGTAAATGAAAATAACTCAATTTTTCCATTCTTCTATAATTTTATTATTCATTTCTGATATATATATATATATATATATATATATATATATATATAGTCCATATTTATTAAATAAATGGAATTAAATTCAATATTTTTTTCTTTTTTTGGTTAATACAGATATCTGATTTTGGTCTTGCGAAATGGCTGCCTAACAAATGGAGTCACCATTTGGGTATTCCGATTGAGGGGACATTTGGTTATTTGGCTCCCGAATATTTCATGCATGGGATTGTGGATGAGAAAATTGATGTTTTTGCCTTTGGGATTCTTATTTTAGAGATTGTGACGGGCCGGAGGCCCGTTGACTCAGCCCGACAAAACCTACTTCTCTGGGTATACATTTTCTTTGATTATGTCATATTTCTAGTTTCCTCGTCAAATAAATTGCTTATTTCAACTTCTTTTGTGATCCAGGCGAGGCCTTTAATGGAATCTGGAAATTTAAGGGAGTTGGCTGATCCAAAATTGGAAGGCAGATATGAAATGGACCAATTGTTTAGAGTAGCCCTAACGGCGTCGTATTGTGTAAGGCAATCTTCATTATACCGACCATCTATGACTGAGGTATTAATCAATTTGTTTTCTTTCTTCTTTTTAAATTCGTCCGTGCAGTTTTGATCATTTGTTTCAACCTTTTGTCTTCGCATGTTAAACATGAGTTAAAATTTTATATGGTACACTAATTTGGCATATTTATATAAGTAATTTTATATTGAAATATCATTAAATTTGGTTCATTGATTTGGCGTTTAAATTGAAAAAAAAAAATGGTGTAAAATGCTAATGTGGCAAAATAATGTAATTTTTTTTTATTATATATCATTGATTACTAATTGATGAATTAATATTAATAAAAGATACAATATTTCATAAATAGTCTACTTATAATTAAACTAGGTTTATTATATATTGCTATTTTGATCACAAATGATGAAAAATTCTTATTTTGATCAATAAATTTGACGTGGTATAAAAATAATCTACTGTGTCATAATGAATGACCGACATGAGATAAAGAATTTAGACTATTTAGTAATTGAAATAATATGGTATGGTTTACTTGTTGTATATAGAAGGTTGGCTCCACTTATGTCATTATTAGTGGATAATGTATGCAACTTTTATTTTTTTTATTATTATTTAATTAATTAGTAAGAGAGAAAAAATAATAATTAATAATATTGTATATTCTATCACATTAGGATTTTACACTATTTAGTAATTAAAATATCAATGTTAGAGGTCAAATTTGATAATAAGAAAAATAGCGCAAATCATATCAAATATGTCCTTATAGATTATGTCTTTCAAGTACTATTTAGTTTTATTTAGCTATTGGCCATTTTTTAATATCTTAAACATGTGGAAAAGATGTGGCAATTATTCCTTTTTACTCATTTTATTTGTTTGCAAACGAAATAAAATGAAAATAGTAGTTTGTACNCCATACTGCAAAGATTAATTTACCTTTATATTATTGCTTATTAACTAACTTACTAATATTATTTTTTTTTTAATAGGTGATGGAGCTGCTAAAATATGGTCAAGATTCAGAGATAGGTTGGAGAATACCAAAATTCAAAAGCGATGAGATGGATGACTACTCTATGATATTTGGATATCAACTTCCATCTGATTTATCTATAGAGGATATTTGATTTGAAACTTATGAAATCTTTTTTCTAATGTGATTTATTTATCCAAAATTTTATGTTCACTTTATATTTTTCGCTCAATCATTCCGAAGTACGATTAGTTTAGTTTACTATCGCATTATGTGATTCAGAAATAGGGTACGAAAATACACAAATAAAGTTATAAGATTGAGTAGTTAGTCCGAAATTGGGGATACACGGAGGGTAGTAGGTAGGTAGACGGTTGTTATAATTTCATATAATATTTTTAGAAAATGCTACAATCCCGTCACAGAATGATTTCGTGATGGTGATGGCTAAAAACCCTCACGGAATCATTCCGTGACGGGATTGTAGACTTTTCCAATTTTTTTATAGATTTATGTTCTTATGAGTTAAATTTACATAGTTAATTTATCACACTAGCACACATAATACTCCACAACGAAAAATTATCCATAACTATAAAAAGAGAATACGATTTACTACGTATAGTAAGTTAAATAATTTCACACTTCCTAAAAAAGGAAGGCATAAAAATTGAGAAAAAAAATCCTTATATTCATTTAATTTAAAATATTGATTCTTATTGCTTCCGATATAAAATGAATGCATGTACATGCAGTCCATTACTAAATAATTATAATTTTGAAACATAATTTTATCCTAAAAAAATTATATTCTTTTGTTTTTTTTTTTTGTTTTTGTTTTNGCATTCTTTTTTAGTAAGAAATCCATTCAATTAATTTCATGCGTATTGAGTTCAATTTATTACATATTTGAGATCGATATAATAGAAATATCTTCATTTGGTATTTTATTTATTATGGACTCTATTTAATTAAGTCATGGATAAACTAAAAGTGCATTTTCAAATATTAGTTTGTTATTCATACACATACCACGCTCTCATTTTTCAATATGTTGTTAAAGATATTTTCATCCCAGTTAAAGGTGACAAAATTATCCAGAATTACATATAATCATATATTTATTTTAAATCAATGTAATAAATATTGTTTATCAATCTCAATTTTCATAACCCAAAATTGCGGAATAATAGAACGTAAAAACAATCTTCTCATTTTGAACGTCTCACACACCGAAATAATCGTACAAAAGTAACCCAAAATTTCAATTTGCAAATCTTTTTTATTCTATCTTATCAAGTTGAACGTATGAATCATAATTTGACTTTATCACTTTATCATTTTCAACGTCTCAATCACTTATATTTGTCTATAAGAGGATCATTCCCTCCGGTTTTCTAATTCACTATCACAACAGAGTGATTCATTATCGGCAGAAAGGAGAAAGAAAATATATATATATAAAAAAAAAAAAAATGACTAAGCCGGGGTATTATTACGCATATCACTAGGACCAACAAGCCCATGATTAAATTCTGAATTGTATGCCTTTTCCAAAGAACGTCTATATTCACCATACAAGAACATCCATGAATATTCATCATAAAAGAAACTAACAATGGAAAGATATGTTATCATTTTTTTTCTCAGCCATTTTTTTTTTATTAATATTTGACGCAATTTTTGCCAATCAAGTTTGTTTATACTACATACGATTTCTTGTACTATCTAAAATTTCTTATAGGACACAATCGGGAAAGATGAGGTTTCACCCCATTGAAAGGTTGTTAAAAATAGCGAAAGGGTCGATGACACTTCTAATGCAAAGCGCAACCTAATGGAGCTTCTAAATGATGAGCCTAGATTTGTTGCTCAATCAACCATTGCCTTGATGGGAAACGTAAAGGTTAACGAGCATGATGTTAAAATGAAGGATAATTTCGATCCAGATTAGAACTATTAAGTCATTGTGTTTTATAATAGGGTATTGTTTGAATTCAAAATTTAATAAGCAGTTTGATGAAATAATGTTTGCAAATACCAAACGTCGTCGCCCCTACCAAGGTCTCCCACTCGTCAACAGCGACCAACATTTAGTTGTTGGAGACGAACCTCTGGGAGGTTTGACGAGGAAGGGGAAGTAGATACCCCGACCTTGGCGGGGGGGCTCCCCATCCAAAAGGTTCTCTTGTGCCAGCCGCAGTTGTCACCGTCGCCACTGTCCATCACGTGTTGGTGGTGGTTGCGAGGCGGAGGATCTACTTTTCTGAAGTTCGACGGTAGCTGAGCCGATATACGAGACGAAAAATCTATTTTGGGGCTGGCTTTTTAAAAAAAAATTATTAGATAAGTTTTACGGACTTATCTACAATTTCAGAAGTTTTAACTATATTGCAATTTAGTCCATGGGTCGAATCTAAAATTTATCAGAAGTTTAGTAAATGTACAATAATGATAAGTAAAATGCATGATATTGCGTGTATTATATGCACATTAAAAATACCGTCTTATATTTATAAAATTACAGAATTACCACTGCCTACACATTTAAAAGTTAGTGAATTTACTAAATGTCACTGGGCTACATAATGCACATGTTAGTCGAAATGCACATTAAGGCATGTAAAAATATAATAACGTAACAATGTATTTTGCACAATGACGAAAATGCCCTCATGTGAAAAATCAAAAGTACTCATGGGTATACAAACCTTTTGACCAGTATTAGAACCTTTGACCAAACCTAAACCTGGAGCATTGATATATAACTACAACTTACTCGTTTTTTTTTTTACTATCACTAATTATGATTTCACTACTTATATATCGGGTAAAATATACATAATCCCACTGTATTATATGAAATCTGCACGTTTTCTCCAAGTACTTTAAAAATTACGTCAGAACCCACTGTTGCATGATTCCCCCCACGATTCCCCCCTCTCCGTCCAACTTGAGGGCGCGTTCAGTACACATTGCTGTTATACAATAATTATTCAATTTTTTCATATATTTTTTTATTTGAAAATTAAAATTTACTATTTTGTCCCTTACTTTTCTAGCCATTATTAGCAAAAATTAATGCCTTGCTGCTCTTAAGATTTGAACCTGGGCCAAAATCTCCATAGCAAGGCTTCCACCCACTACACCACCATCATTCTATGGTACATATCTAGCACCACTTTTATTTAGAACAACAACACAGAGAAAAACTTAATCAAAATAAAAAATAAAATAATCAAAAAATAAAGTAATTATAAAGAAATATAATTAAGATAAAATAACATAAAAATTAAATTGAATAAAACTATGTGTTAAATTTGAAGATAATAAATAAATATATTACTAATTAATATAAAAAATAAAATAATAATTTTATTTAATTAAATTAAAAAATATAATTTAAAATAAATTTTAGAAAAAAACTTAAATATACTTTTTGAGGAATTGAACTAATATAGTATATATATATTAAATTAAATTAAATTTAATATATTTATAATAAAATAAAATGATACTTCTAAATATAATATATTATTAAAGTAGTAATTTTAAAATAACCTATTTTTTTATTTAATAGCTATATATGATTTCATTTATTTCTTTATATATCTTTTATATTATTTAATATTTTTAAATGTCGATAAATGTATAAATTTTATTTTTTCAATAAAACTCTTATTTTTGAATTTGTTATAAATAATTGAAGTAATTATTATTTATTCAGTTTATTTTTTTAAATTCTGGTAAACGTAAAATAAATAAATAAAATACTATTTATAATTAAAATATCAATTATCTTTTTTTATAAGCTTTAAATAATATAAATAAATTTTGGTTATTTTATTTATTAAAGGGGGTAAAATGACAAACGAGAAGCAAAACAAGCCACACGTGATCGTGTTTGCATTCCCTTTCGGCTCGCACCCGACGCCGATGCTCCAACTCATGCAGCACCTGGCCGCCTCTGCCCCCGCCGTCGATTTCTCCTTCTTCAACACGGCCGACTCTAATCGGAAGTTTCTCGCAGGCGCAGATCTCGACAAGTCTGGCAACGTGAAGACATACGACATCGCTGACGGAGCGCCGGAGGGCCACGTGTTCTCCGGCAACCCCTTAGAGAGGGTCGAGCTTTTTCTCCGGGTGACTCCGGGGAATTTCAGGCGGCGGTTGGAGGAGGTCGTGGCCGAGCGGGGGTCGAGTGCCACCTGTCTCCTCACGGACGCCTTCCTGTCTTTCTCAGCCGATGTGGCCAAGGATCTCGGGATTCCTTGGGTGGCCTTCTGGACGGCGGGTACGGCCGCACTCTCCATGCATTTGCACACCGACTTGATTCGCCACAAATTTGGGGGAAATGGTGAGTCGTTTGATTCGAATCGATTTACGTACATTAGTTGCGTTTTTTGTTAGATAAGGTACGTTAATAGTTGGATATTCACGGTTATTACTAGCATTTAGATCCACAGTAGTTACTTTAGAAAAATGCTACAGTCCAGTTACGGAACCATTCCGTTGGGATTTGTAACCGTTAGATGCACATGTAGATTAGTATAGCGTGTACATCTAACGGTTACAAAATCTCAAGGGAATGGTATCGTAACGGGATTGTAGCGTTACCCATTACTTTATACTTATTATAAATGATGTCCAGTTGAGGAGCGTCGGACACTGGATTTCATCCCATGCCTATCCGCAATACACGCATCGGATCTACCCCCAGAGATCCTAATTAACCCGGACAAGGCCTTCTCCCGCCTCCTCCACGCCATGTCCCTCGTCCTCCCCAACTCAGCCACAGCTGTCGTCCTCAACTCATTTGACGGAGTCGACCCTGATGTCGAGCGCCACCTCATCCCCAACCTCCGTAAACTCCTCCAAATAGGCCCCTTCCCTCTCCTCCTACCAACCCACCCACCTCTCAATTCTACCGACGACGACGACGACTGCCTGGCGTGGCTGGCGCGCCAAGCGCCAGCCTCGGTCGCCTACATCAGCTTCGGCACAATGCTGACCCCTCCCCCTCCAGAGCTCCTCTCCCTAGCAGAGGCCCTCGAGGAGAGGCGCCTCCCTTACCTCTGGTCCTTCCGAGACGACTCCAAGAGGGAAGTGGTGGAGGGCTTCTTCGAGCGCACCACGGGCTCTACAGGGAAGGTCGTGAGGTGGGCCCCACAACGGGAGGTGTTGGGCCACCCGTCGGTAGGGGCGTTTGTGACGCACTGCGGGTGGAATTCGGTGGTGGAGGCGGTGTCGGGTGGGGTGCCGATGGTGTGCCGTCCGTTTTTCGGAGATCAGATGATAAACCGGCGGCGGGTGGAGGAAGTGTGGGGGATTGGGGTGGGAGTGGAAGGGGGAGTGTTCACGAGGGCGGGCACGTTGAGGGCCTTGGAGGCCGTGGTGTCGGGGGAGGTGATGAGGGAGAATATAGGGAGGCTTAAGGAGAAAGGTGTGCGGGCCGTGGCGGAGGGAGGAACTTCCGCGGAGGATTTCAAGTCATTGGTGGAGATTATCACTGCGTCTTCTCCCTGAAACAAGAGTAGACCATATACTTACTTGTGCCTGCACTACAAAGTATATGGATGGACTATTCATGCTTTTATTTTATCCAGTATAGATGTATGTGGGCAATGCTTTTAGTTTTTATCCAGTATAGGGATACATTTTGTTGTGCCAGAAAAACAAAATATATTCAGGTATTTTGTAATAGGTGACACAACTTATTTTTTGTAAGGCAGCTTATTTTTTGTAAGGTGACCAGAAAAACAAAATATATGTTATACTACAATAATCATCACATTTCTAACAATTTGATAGCCTTAGAGAATTTTTTCTCTTTTTTTTGTTTTTTCAACAAGAGAAATGGTAGACTTTTAAATGGAGGATTTTTGTGAAATAGTAGACTCAGAAAAGAAAGAAAGAGATCGATTATGACTTTGTTTTTTCACCAGTAGACATGCTTAAGTCTGTCTGGATTTTTGTGGGTGTTATTGTTCATACGGACTATGAGATTTGACAAGTTGGATGTCAAGACAGCTTTTTTGAACAGAATTCTTGGAAAAACATCCATGAAGCAGCACTCAAAAATGGTTCATGCAGGAGATTGGAACTGACATTCGAAATTGCCGCGCCTTTTCATCTATTTAGGTATAATGCTTTTGTTGATTAAGACTTAATATAAAATAAGCTTTTGTCTATTTCGGATCAATGCACCTAATATTATTGAAAAAGTATGTTATGTTATGTGTGTCATCTTTGTTGTCTTGTTTCTGTTTACTTCTGCAACTAGTACGGTGCCCGTACGATGTACGGAGCATTTATTATCCATTTATTTTTTAAAGGATATTTTTATATTTAAACTGTCTCGTACCATTAAAAATTTCATGAAAATGAAATTTATATGTTATTAAACATTCCTTATGTACAACATTATTGATTTGATTCTTTGGCACGTAAAGTACTACATAGGTATTCGGATTTATCCGAAATTGCATATTATTAGTTATTAGTTAACAAATTTTAAAAAATTAAAGGATCTTATTTATTAAACAAAATTAAAGTAGAATTTTTTAGGGATTTTCACCCATTATTTATTTAAATTTTGTAAAAAAAAAAATAAGATATGATACGAAAAAAATGTGATTCAAATTTTGCCATAAAAATCTCTAAATTTGTTACCAAAAAAATAGAATTTAGATTTTGTTACTAACGAACACATGTGGTTTTTTTTAACTTTCCATTAATAGTAAGTCAAACATTATATTTATTTGGTCAAACTTTCTATTAATGTATTTTTCCAACAACCTCTTTATATAGATATAGATATAGATATAGATTACATGAATTGTTTGAACTTTCAACGTCCTAAGCATTGGTACGTGCGAATTTTTTTATCCGGCTCGCATGAATTATGCGTCTTCTTTGGAAAATGTTAACAAATGTTGAAATTTTTAAACAAACTTTTCCCACTCCCTACTTGAGACAGAGTGTACACACTCTATATATATTTGCTGCTTCGAGTGAACGATCCAGTTTTGAATTGCACATTTGCAGTACAAATTTATTGCTAAATTAAATTTATGACATTTATTTTTTAAGTTCAATTGATATAATATAAGATCGGTCACTTCCCATGAATAAACTCCAAATCACTCTTCTACGACCAAACAGTAGACCTGATGCATGATCAAAATAATAATTTCTTCGCATTTTCGAAGCAACTTGTCCACCTTCAAGATTTNAACTCAGTCCCGCTTCAATCACTAGGCATAATCTCCTCAGACGTTCAAAATCCGAGTTTCACAAGCACAAGTTCTTGGAGAGTAAATAGAGTGAGGGAAAAAGGCCAAAGGCCATGCATACCTAAACTACCCCCAGCATGCCAACACATCACCTTCTACAGCCTAAAAATGTGAGAAGGTTGGTGCAATATGATAAGTTTAATAACACGTTAGTGTGGACTTGTACAAGATAGAGATTCTTCAACAATGTTTAATCCCATTCTCCACCGATAACACTTCCTTTAATTATATATGTACATTCCATCTCAATCGCCACCGAAGTTTCGAGCTAAAACATAAAAATGGAAGAATGAAACCACTCCACTAACTGCATGATCATCATCCCAATAGCCTGCACGATTCAATAAGTTAGCATACACGAGGGAGCATAAATCTTTTGCTTACTAATTAAAGAACGCCTCTAATATTCATCCGTGCCCAATTCCATCTTCATATTCTTGACAAACATCAAGCATGTATTTATATGTCAAAGTTGGAAGAATTTCAAATGTTGATTTTCTTTATAAAATGAGTGGTAGGGGAGGCGCGGGAGTGGTGTTCTACAGTTCCCACTAAACGTGTGCTTATAAATACTCAGGAAGCACGAATCAAACAACTTACATAAGTGAAAAATTACTGCTTGTCCATAAAAAATGGCATCATTTGAGATTCATGGCAGCAGCCATATTCCTCAAACTCTGAGCAATTTCCGAAAATGCGGGCCTTTGGGTTGGGTCGGAGGCCCAACAGCTTTCCATCAGTGACTTCCACTCAGGGTCACACCATGTCGGGATTTGCGGGCGCAGTGTGTTGTTCACAATGCCACCTACGAATTGGTAAAACTAGTTTGTTTGTCAATGATGAATGTTTAAATTCTAATTTTAGGAGGCTTTTACTTTTTCACCTTCTAGATGATCAGCAAAAGAAAACAAGACACGGGTATCAAAAGTTGGACTAATCCAAAAACTCGTTTTATTTTTTTCTAGTTAGAAAAATGAAGGGGTAGCCATAAGTTAATTACAAACTTTCAGGTGTTAGTTTTAAAACAAATGTCCCAATTAGCCCAAACCTTAATAGCAATTTTGGAATCAACTTTAAGAACAACCAAGGAGCACGAAAATAAATTGATGAACTCAAGATTTCACAACTTGACAAGACGAGATTTTACAAAAACTAGATCCNAATTGTAAGGGCTTCCCTTACCAGCAACAAAAATGTTATCTAATATCCAATCAACTTATGGTGATAATGATCATTATACAGCATGCAAAACAAATAACCAACATGCTTAATAATTTATACTGTGCTTACCAATTATAGAAGCACCGTGCATATCAGTGTAAGGCTCATCACCAGTAAGCAACTCCCACATGCATATCCCAAATGAATAAACATCAATCTGCAAAGCATAAAATTGAACTTCCTTTTGAGGGAGGGAGGGAGAGAGAGAGCAGAGAGAGAGAGAGAGATTACCTTTTCTGTGACCATGTTACTCTTGCCACTAAGAAGTTCAGGGGCCATCCAGGGTAATGTCCCACGTATACCTCCGGAAACTAAAGTATGTTGTTTTACCTTGGATAATCCGAGATCACCAATCTATGAAATATTCAATCAGATGAACAAATAAGCTTCTCATATATGACCTGATTCAAAGGAATGGAACATACAGCACACCGCAAGAAAATCACAACGATAAAACAAAGTTTTCAAGAGTGACCACAACCACTACAGCTGTTAGCCAAAGAGTGATTCAATGTAGTAATCAGAAGTAAGATTAGCTTACAAGTAGAAGCTACAAGCTGAAAATACCATTAAAAACAGTCAAATAATAATTAGAAATACTAAACACCCATATCTGAATTATGATATGGGTAATTACAACGGGAAGATGCATTTTTGAAATGGTAAAACTTTGAAGATATGTCAAGAATAACTTCTGATTTTGAAGAAAGTACCCAAAATACTGTTCCAATATCAGAAGCACCACAATTATCTGATCTCAGGCATGTTTATCAGCATTTACTAAAACCCTCCTCAAATCTAATTAAAAATAAAAAATAAAAATTGTATGAAAAATTTTATTCAAGAAAAATGCTGCACACAGCATATGATAAGGAGTTTTTCAGTATGTCAGTAGTCTACCTTGCACACAGGTCGGTGTGGGTCCCTCATATTTACCAGCAGATTTTCGCATTTAAGGTCAAAATGAACAATATTTTTCCCGTGCAAGTACTCCATGCCAAATGCAGCATCCATGGCAATAATGAGTCTCTTCCGTCTATCAATTGTTCTGCTCAGAAATAATAAATAAATAAATAAATACATACATCATTGACAAAGAACATGCGGGGCAATAACACTCAAGAATACCTGTCCTTCTTTTGCAGAAATTGTTTCAAAGATCCATTAATCATGAATTCCGTCACTGTTGCTAGAGATCCTTCAGGGCCGTTTCGAACAACTCCATAAAAAGAGACGACATTTGGATGGTGCAAGGAACTGAGTATCAGAGCTTCCTTCCAAAAATCAGCAATCTGTACAGAAATAACTATTAATTAACTGCAGACATTAGAATATTGCCATAAAAATCATATCAATGTTATATTTACAGAAATGGTTTATGGATATTTGTATGTTCTCCAAAAGTGGTCCACCTTTGCACATTTTTTATTTTATAAATAAATTATTTTTTTCTTCAAAAAAAGCAACCTACACTAGCTAGACGAGAATATTTCCAATCATAAGTAGGATGTACCTTCATAAAAGCCAATGGTTTTCGCTAAATATGCACTACAATAATAGCTCATGGAAGGAAACAATTTCTTATTTATCATGGTCTCTACTTCGAGTAATCAAGGATAACTTACTTATTCCCAAGAAACTCACTCCACATTTAACTTAAGACGAAGTTTTTAAGATAGAAGAAAAAGGATTACCAGACGTTCCCTTTCAGATGGCCTTCCAGCAAAGCAACTGGCTTTTATTCTTTTTATGGCTACATCTGATCCCTTCCACTTTCCATGGTACACAGCACCATATGTCCCAGAACCCAACTCCCGAATCTCCTCCAGATCTTCATTCTTTATAGTCTACGAGGAAAAGAAATACATAGATAAGAAATGGCATGACAAGAGAACACTTCTTGCTGGAAATGATTGTTTCTCAAATGGCATGTTAGTTCACGTGTAAATGTATAACTCACTGACTATAATAGACATCAACCCATAAGTTACAAACAACCTGCAATCCTCTATCAAGAGCTTCTTCCTCAGCTTTGGTCAGTTCTATTTTGGAGCTATCAACATTATCACTGCTATCATCTTCTACCTCCAAGTCCGCATTGTCATCCTATCAAATAATGATACGTCATTTGCGAATAAGTACAATATCAAAACGCACAAATTAGTAAACTTGAATACTTACTGCTCCATTTTTGCGATTTTGAACATCTCCTTTTTCAACAGAACCACGGTCGCTCCCCAAATTTTTGTCTTCTTTCTGAGCTTTCGCATTCACCACCTCCGAACTCTGCAGAGCAGCCTCTTTCACGGAAACAATTACCTCGGGTAAAAATTCCTGTCCATCATCCGGTTTCTCCTCAAGAACATTGGCATTATTAGACTCATTTACAGCACCACTATTTTCAACAAACGCAGATTCTCTATTTTCAGGAACACCACATTCTTTACCCTTCACTTCATTACTTTTCTCTTTACCCTCTTCATACCCACAGGTCCTGTTTACCTTAACAAACTTACTACTTCCATTCCGATTTTCGCACTCTACGCCAGAAGGAGCAAGAGATGCAGATTGGACGTTGTCCAAAAATTGTCTATTGGGAGTATTTTTCACAGCCTGGAAGTGAGAATAGTCCGGCATGAGAGAAGAAGCATCAACTGCTGCAGCTTTCTGTGACGACTCAGAGCTCTGATTCTCTACACCAGCCCTCACAAATCCCATCGGCCCACTCAAAGAGCCATTAACCATCTGAGACGAAACGGGCATCTCGTAAGACGGGCTTCCCATCTGGAACGGGCCGTGAACATTCCGCCAGGCGGACTGCGGTGGCATATGACCATGAGGCCCATATACAAACGTAGCCGGATTTCCATAGCGGACCCCACGTTCATCCATGAATGGCAAGTGTGCCTGATCATAACCATAGTCAATGCCCGAGCGACCATGATGTTGATTCTCATGCCCACACGGAACACTCGGCCCATTTTCCATGACATAACCATGTCTGGGATCCTCTGTCCAATTCCTCTGAAATGTCATCCTACAATTTTCGCAAATGCTATTCCCTTCATAAGCGCTCGACCCCACTTGGTGGTGGAGCAAGTTTCCAGGGAAACCTGCCGCTTTTTCGCCAGCTGGAAGCAAAACCACCCCATAATCCTCCATTGGTAACCTCAACGAGGGCGAGGTAGGGGAGTAGTATGCCGGGCTCCACGGGGCCTCCACCTCACTAAACCGCTGGCTGCCGATAGGCTGTTGGGCCTGAGCCTGGCCTGACCCCACTTGAGGAATGATCAGGTGCCGCAGGTTCATCTGAGCCATTGGGAGCTCCATGTACTGCTCAGTGTCATCGAACGATGACAAACCCAATTCACCGGGATGATGCTTTCTGTAATCAGGTGACTCGTTTAGGCTGTTCAATGCATCGACGTACCTTCTCTCGCTGTCCCCCTCCATTAATGGCAGGGGGCCCTCGTCCTGCTCGAGGGGTGAGAAAAGGAACAATCTGAGTTTTGTGAACCCGTCGACTGAGCCCAGCTTGTCGTACTCTTCCATCATATTGATGACGTCATCGTCATTGACGACTGAGACGAGGGCGTCGAGCTCCTCGTCCGGCTGCTGGTACTTAAGCACGGCCACGTGTTCGAAAAGCTCCTTCATTTTAGACATGAGGTCTTCGTAGGTTATGTGGCGTGGGATGGTAACTATGCGGGTCTCCCCGCCGACATATCTGAGCTTGCCGTCCTGCGGCCGGGGAAGAATGCTGCCGGAAAAGCTGCAGAGGAATTTGAGCCGATGAGAATCTTCGTTCGGGCCTGGGACTGGTGAAGTGGCATCCATTGCTTGATTCGGGGTCGGATAATGGGATCTCCGTTTAGCTTCTTTTGTTACCTTTCAACCAAACCGAAAAAAAAAAAGAAAGAAAAAGATCAGAGCATTTTCGGATCAATTTTTAGGAGATATGGTTAGGGAGACTGTTTAAAAGGATTTTTGAGAAATTTGTAACGAGGAGCTGAATCTAGAAACGCAAGAATCAGGATTTTCGAGCAAAGGTAAGAACTTGCGAGTTAAATGATCGACCCGTACGAATCGAAACACGTATAACAAGTGAAGAATGATGAACAACCAAACAATGGTGAATTTTTACCTGGAAATAGGGATTCCCACAATAGCAGAGCTCTATTTTTGTTATCAAAACCCAAAAATTCAAGGAAACCCCAAAAAGAAACCGGAGCTTCACAGATCTGTTATAACCCTTTTACAATCAAACGCTGGTAATAATGAAGAATGTTAGAAATGGACAAAAAGTATGTGCATATCACCGCGTATATTAAAAATACTTCGTAATTTAGTAACTAGTTTTTTCAATATTTGTTGTTTCACAAAAAGGAAATCGGAGAGGGACAGGCCATGGATGAGAAGAGAGCTGTGGGTGTTTGGAAGAGGAGTTTTGCCATGTAGAGAGACACGTGGAGACTCCAGAGTTTTTCAGAATCAGGTATCAGTTTATCTGCCTAACGGCAGATTCTACCTTTTTTTTCAAGCACCAACGAGGAACTATTGCTTTAATCCGCCACCACTGAAAAATTCGATCCCATTATTGTGGACGGTGATACAGCACATGATATAGCTCGGGTGAACCAGCTAAAGTTAGCTCGATCTAAGGAGGCTTTGATACGACCACGAGTTCGAGCCTTGATGTTGATGGAGATGTGAACGTGGCCCAGAGAAGGTCTCACCGAATAATTCGAAAGCCCGCTTGCTACGATAATTAGTTGATTATAATTATTTATTATATTTTAGTGGTTTAATTTTGTTTAGTTTGGGCTGGTTTATGAAAACCCATAATGTTAAAAACTGGTGCTTGACCTAGCTATATATAAAGTTAGGATTTGTTATTTTGAACGATAATAAGAATCATATTTCTCATAAACCCTTGTGGTAGGCTTCACGTGATCGTGGAGAAAGGAGTTTTCACGCACTCAATAGCGTGACGCTAATACATGTACGTATTATTGGTGCTTTCATTGAGAGTGGGGTCATGGGGCACGACGAAGGATCATGGCAGCAAAAATTGGGTGCGCTCAGCGCCCAAGTGGATGACTATGTTCGTTCGAGTACTCAGGGTTACCAAGAGCTACGACAGTCATTAAAGGCACAACAATTGACTTTTTAGGCTCGGATGGATGAAATTTTGGCCCTTCTCAAGCCAAAACAGGAACAATCTCTCACCGCTCAGACTGAGGAACTACCTCCAAATCGTGGACATTCAGTTCGCCTTGAAGTTCCTCGATTCGATGGCGAAGACCCATATTCGTTGGTTTTTCAAATACAAGAATATTTCTCATTCCATAAGACCCCAGATTCACAACGTCTCCAAATTGTTGCTTTTCATCTGGATGGTAAAGCTTCAACATGGTTCCAGTGGTTAAAGTCACAAGGAATGCTCTCTACATGCGATGATTTTTTGCGCAGGGCTCAAGCCCGTTTTGATGCGTCGCACTTTGAAGATCCGGAGGGCAGCCTGGCAAAAGTCACATAGCAAGGGTCAGTTGCTGAGTACCAGTCTGAGTTTGAATCTCTCATGAACCGTGCTAAAGGCATCACAGAACCACTATTGATCTCTTTTTTCATATCAGGCCTTAAGTTAACCATTCGACGGGATCTCCAGAACAGGCCTTTCACCTTGGATGAAACTTTTGCTTTGGCTAGGGACATTGAGTGTAAATACCTAGAGACGCAGGCTGTGAGTCGCACTTACTCGCGCGGATTTTCTCGTGGCACATCTTTTCCAGGTGGGAGCTCTCTCTCTCGGCCGCTAGTACCGGATCGACGTGCTGGTGCAATTGCACCAGTGCAATCCCCACAGATCACCAAACCATCAGGACCACCAGAGGGCTCCCGAGAGCCTTCATCTTCGCCTTTTCATCGTCTCTCTGCTGCTCAAATACGCGAAAAATGCATGAAGGGGGAATGTTTTAATACTATCAAAAGTGGTCATCAACACACAATTGCAAGCATAGCGCCGCATTGCTTATCGAAGCTGATATTTCTGATCCATTTGTAGAGGATAGGGATGTGTTTGGAGACGATATTGAGCACGTGAAGATGACTTGATTCAGGGTGATGTCTCCACCTTGAATTCTCTTATCGGAAAAGGGGCTCCCCGATCGTTACGTCTTTTAGGAAAAAAAGGTGTACATAAGTTTGAAGTTTTAATTGATAATGGCAACACTCATAATTTTATCCAACCAAAGTTAGCAGAACAGTTACAGCTCAACCTTGTTCCCACGTCTGGATTTAGGGTGTATATCAACAATGGTGACTCATTGGTATGCGACCGAAAGTGTACGGCTGTCCCGGTTGATTGACAGGGAACTAAATTCAATCTCGATTTATTTATATTGCCGATACAGGGCCCGAATATCATTCTTGGTGTTCAATGGCTTCAAGAGTTAGGACGAGTTACACACGTACACCCAGTCGCGTATGAAATTTCATTGAAAAGGAAAGAAGGTGGTACTGAAAGGCGAGTCGTCATTAGGGAAGAAAGAAATAAGTTTTCGAATGCTACAGAGTCTTATGCGTAAAAGTAAGGTTGACGAACTCTTCGAGCTTTACTTCGTCGCACCTGTGGCTGAGGCCCCTCAAAGGATACCTCAATCTCTTGATTTTGGGTCGGTACACCCTAGCTTGAAAGAGGTTCTCACTGAGTTTACTGAGATTTTTGTGACACCAACCGAGCTCCCTCCACGACGCTTGTTTAGCATAGAATTCATCTGGAGCCAAGCACTAAGCCAATTAATGTTCATCCATACCGCTACCCATACTTTCAGAAAAATGAAATAGAGAGGTTGGTGCAATAGATGCTTGAACAAGTTCTCATTCGACCCAGCCAAAGCCCATTCTCAACTTCGGTGTTGCTGGTCAAGAAATGTGATGGGTCATTTCGTTTTTGTGTGGATTATCGTGCACTTAATGCGGTAACTGTTAAGGATTAGTTTTCTATCCCGACAGTGGATGAGTTGCTCGACGAGTTGGGAAAATCAATGATTTTTTCTAAGTTGGACCTTCGTGCGGGTTATCATCAGATTCGGGTGTTCGACCGAGATGTGTTTAAGACAGCTTTTCGCACTCATGAGGGCCATTATGAATTTTTGGTCATGCCGTTTGGGTTGACTAATGCTCCCTCTACCTTCCAGGCCACCATGAATCATATACTATGCGCTTTTCTACGTCGTTTTGTGGTTGTTTTATTTGATGATATATTGATTTATAGTGAATCCCAGGACGAGCATGCCGAGCATTTGAGGTTGGTTTTGAGGTGTATGAAAGAAAATACCTTACATGTAAAATTTTCGAAGTGTAGTTTTGGTGAAAGCTCTATGGAATATCTTGGTCATATTGTGAGTGCGGGAATGGTTCGTGCAGATCCCAAGAAGGTCCAGGCAATGCTTGAATGGCCTGAGCCGTGCACTACCAAACAAGTTTGGGGTTTCATCGGCTTAACAGGTTATTATCGAAAATTCATGAAAGGTTATGCTACTATTGCTGCTCTTCTCACAGATTTGCTGCACAAGAAAAATTTCTCATGGACACCGTCGGCTTCTAAGGCATTTAGCGAGCTCAAGAACGCTATGTCCTCAACCCTTGTGCTTCAGCTTCCAAAATTTGATAAGCCATTTATTGTCGAAACCGACGCATCAGATGTTGGAGTTGGCGCGGTATTGTTGCAAGACAACCGACCTGTTGCTTACTATAGCCGCAAGTTAGGAATCCGTCTTCAGGGTGCTTCAGCCTACATTAAAGAACTCCATGCGATAACCGAAGTTGTGGGAAGATGGCGCCAATATCTCTTGGGCCACCCATTTGTTATCAAAACGGATCATCAGAGCCTTAAGGAGATTTTGCAGCAAGAGGTCCATACTCCTAAACACCAAAAATATGTGCGGAAACTTCTCGGCTACGACTCTCGATCGAATATAAACCCGGGAAACTTAATGTCATTGTCGATGCTCTATCGCGGTCTCCTCCAGTTGATATTGGAACTGACTCCTCAACAGAAAATAATTCAACTTCATGTTTTACGATTTCTAGCAAGCCTGTTCCAGCGTTTTTAGACGAGCTTCGCCATGAGAACTTAACTAATGTTGACTTGCTGGAACTCCAACAAAAACTAGCGAATGGCGAGTTGTCTGATGATTATGGTGAGGTCAATGGATTGCTCATTTTCAAGTCACGATATTACCTGCCTACTAGCTCCCCGTTAAGATTGAAGTTGTTGGAAGAATTTCACAGTACTCCCATGGCAGGGCATGGTGGGGTAAAAAAAACTCTGATCGCATTATCCACTCTCTTTTATTGGCCCCATATGAGGTGTGATGTTCAACAGTTTGTAAAAGAATGCATTATGTGCCAACAAGTGAAAAATTTAACGACAGCTTCGGTGGAGTTGCTTCAACCGTTACCTATCCCGGCCCTTGTTTGGACATAGTTGTCGATTTATTTTATTACACATTTGTCGGTTTCTCAAGGGCATTATGTGATTTTCGTGGTAGTAGATAGATTGACGAAGGCAGCTCATTTTGGGTCCCTGGCTGCAGGATTTACGGCTAGAAAAGTGACTCGTCTTTTTACGGATATGGTCGTCAAGCTTCATGGGTACCCTTCTTCCATTATTTCTGACAGAGATCCAATTTTTCTTAGTAAATTTTGGAAAGAGCTATTTAAGTTGAGTGGTAGAAAATTGAAGCATAACTCAGCATATCACCTACAAACCGATGGACAGACGGAGGTCGTTAACCGATGCTTGGAGCAATATTTACAAGCCCTAACATCTGATAAAACGAGACGTTGGTTGGAATTTCTAGGGTGGGCATAATTTAATTATAAAAACAGCTTCCACTCTAGCATTGGTATGAGTCCATTCCAACCTATGTATGGCCGTCTACCACCTGTAGTGCCGCACTATGAACGTGGGTCAACTTCGCTTAATGCTCTGGAGTCACTTTTGGTGGAGCGGGATAGGGTGTTGTACTCTTTGAAGGAACACTTGCGTGCTGTTCAACTCCGAATGGAGCAACAAGCTAATAAGAGTCGGCGTGACGTAGAATTTCAGGTAGGTGACTTGGTTTGGATCAAGTTGCAACCATATCACCAATTATCCGTGGCTAGACGTTACTCCTAGAAATTATCGAAGGAGTACTTCTGTCCTTATCCTGTACGTGAGCGTATTGGTCCTGTCGCATACCGCTTAGAATTGCCTGCAGGTAGTCGAGTGCACCCAGTCTTCCATGTTTCTCAACTTAAGCCGTATGTGGGATCGACCACTGCCTCAATTACTCCATTGCCGGTTGACGCAGGTGGTTACCTGACTTTAGCCCTTCCACTGGTGCTTTCATCACGCTCGGTGCTCAAACATGGTGTGGTCCAGCCGCAAGTTTTAATTCAGTGGGATGGTTTGCCACTGGAAGATGCAACCTGGGAGAGTTTAGATACTATTCGTGAAGCATATCCTAATTTTCACCTTGAGGACAAGGTGTTAGTGAAGAAAAGGGGAGTTGATACGACCACGAGTTCGAGCCTTGATGTTGATGGAGATGTGAGCCTGGCCCAGAGAAGGTCTCGCCGAATAATTCGAAGGCCCGCTCGCTATGATAATTAGTTGATTATAATTATTTATTATATTTTATTGGTTTCGTTTTGTTTAGTTTGGGCTGGTTTATGAAAGCCCATAATGTTAAAAGCTGTTGCTTCACCTAGCTATATATAAAGCTAGGATTTGTTATTTTGAACAATAATAAGAATCATATTTCTCATAAACCCTTGTGGTAGGCTTCACGTGATCATGGAGGAAGGAGTTTTCACGCACTCGATAGCGTGACGCTAATACACGTACGTATTAGGCTCCGGTAGATCAAATAGGCCATTATATATATTGTGGTAGCTCAGACTTATTAGTAACTCGGACAAATTGCAGCTCAGACTTACTAGACATTTTTGTAGCTCGAATATGGGATATTTTAGACTTATACATAAGTAGATCGGCCATGGTATAGCTCGGACACATGACAGGGGGCGTACCTACAAATCGGACATGGTGTAGCTTGGACACTTGATAGGAGACGTACCTATAGCTCGGTATATGACAACTCGAACATGATAGCAGGTGAATAGCTCGAACAAGGGATAGGGGGATCAACATAGTAGGTCGAATTCAGGTTGTTAATAACGGACATATGCAGGGTCATCTAGATCAACCGCGACGAGCAACTGGTTGACCACCGCGACCTGATCGGCATCCGACCACCAGCCCACACGACCAGATCCACGCAACACGACCCGCTGTGCGTTCGGTGATCCAACTTCCGTTCGTGTGATGTTCCCGGTCATCCCAAATCAGACAGATTTAGAAAATTTTAAGCCGTAAGTTCTCTACGTCAAACCTTAGATCCGCTGCGCATAGGCTTACGTTTGCTATTGAATTCGTGACTTATACATAACGAGATCCTCATAGATCCCAACAACTACCAGGGAGATCCTTTTGGAATTGGCATTCGAGCGAAAGCTGTTGATGGCCATGATAAGGGATTAGGGAGTCGGGTGTATGACAGCTAAGACAATAGTTCTTCGAGAATAGAGATTGAAAGAAGTATACTAGTAAAAGCGGAAGCTTTAAGTATAAGTGAGAGATTGTTTGTGTATATACTGAAAGCTTGGCTTTAGATGTATTTACACTGAACCCGTTTGAATGAGAATCATGTTTAATTAAAGAAGTCTATATTTTGTTGTTTTGCACATAGATAAAATGGTTCATTATCAGGTGAACAAAAGATCATTTTATCAGTTACTTGCGAAACAAGAGTAATAGATTCACAACCTAGATGGAAATGAACAACCCATCGTGAACGCTGTAGTGTTAACCGTATAGTTGATCTTGACTGATTAGTTAAACTAGTACACTTTGTGTATTGAATGGATCGCAGAGAGTAGAAGTTCGTTTTATACTGATCGTCGTAAACGAACTAGGCCTCAGTTAGGAATTTCAGGTCAACTGTTGAGGAGGGCTTTATTGTGACTATTGTGTGTGTTTTTTGTTTAGCTTCTGTGTTTGTTTTTGTGCGTGTGTGCCAGTTGTTGTTTTATTCGCCTATTTAGGAGTGTGTATTCTCTTGTTTGAGAGTGTAGTGTATTATCCACTAATGGGATTTTTTTTTTTTAGTTTTTTGTTTTGTTTTGTGTTGTTCGGTGTTATTTAGGCTACTTGGGTAGACCTCTGATATGAATTCAACTATTTAGCTGGTTCATATAATTTTTTGCTTGTAAATATGTGCTATTTATGAAATATATCGTTGAAAAAGGTATAAGAATCCCAACATCTATGTATGTGATTATAGATAATGCATTGGAAAATATTTTAAAAGCTAATTTCTATGAGATTATAGAAGACACTAGAAAAGTCTTTTGAATGCCTACCTCGTTTTAACAACCTGTGGGATTAAGGATGCTTAAATTTTAAGGGGTGTTTTTTGATAATATTTGTCAATTCATATTTAAAAGTTAACTTAATTTTAACTCAAACCCAATATCCTCAATGTTATCAATATAACTAAATAATACTAATCAATAATTCTTACATATTACATTAACTATTATTAGTATTCGTCCACTCACATAATTTTAATTAACCATCACTTTAAATCATCTCTTTCATACTTTTACATCAAATCAATATTTTTTATTTTATTTTAAATATTATTATAATATAAATTCAAACTCTTACTAACACCTGGGCTATGTTTGGTAAAACTAGGTGATAAGCTAGCTTATAGCTTATCACTAATTTTTTAGCTTATAGCTTATAGCTTATGACTTATAGCTGAAAAACTAGCTTATTTGAAGAAAGTGTTTGGTAAAATTAGCTGATAAGCTAGCTGAAATATAAAATTCAACTAACTTATTTGAAAAGCTACCTAAAGAAGCTTATCAAATAAGTTCGAGCTTTTAAAAAAGCTAGTCCTACCAAACGAGGTTTATTTGAATACATGAAACTTATAAGCTAACCAAATAAGTTATAAACTAGCTTATTGGTCTACCAAACATAGCCTTAGTCAGACTATATTTTTTAAAATTAATCATAATTGATAAAAAAACTCATTTCGAACGGATATATTTATAGCAATACGCCCTAAGACCTTCTCCAACCGTCCCTCAAAATCAAACGCAAACTCAAAAAATGGAGTTAGTCTGCCCCAACCGATACCCATAAGGAAAACGCAAAATGAGTTTTCTTCACCCTCTCACCTCTTCTACACCAAATATGCATTTTACTGTTACAAAACGCATTTTTTTTTTAATTTCAGTTTGGTCCTCATTTTCTGTAAGTTGTTATTTGAATACTAATTTATTTAGATTGTTTAGTTGTATTCATATTATTTGCTTTTGTAAGTTACTTTTTATAATGATAATGTAAAATATTAAAAAAAGTTAATTTCATAAAACTAGATAATATAATATTTAAAATAGTAAATATTACATTTAGTATTTATTTTTATATATTTCACAATAATAATGTAAAATACACATATTATTTATGATATTTTTATTTAACAAGAAAAGAAAACACCAATATTAAATAACAACAACATTACTAATACAGATTGAAATAACATTACTACATGATAGATCACAGTTGAAAATATTTTTAATTTTATTTTGTGTGTTGTAATTTTTAATTTTTCATCTTGTGCGTTGTAATTTTTAATTGCGTTTATGTGATGTAATTTTTAATTTCTCATCTTGTGCGTGTAATTTTTGATCTTATCTTGTGTGTTGTTATTTTTAAATTTTAATTTTTAATGAATATTTATTTCTTCGATTTTATTATGTATATGATTATAACTTTACAATTAATTTATTACATAAAGTCCAAATTGAATTTAAAATAGTAGTGTGCATTTTTAATTTGTAAATTTTTAAAATATATAGGTAGTATTGAAAAGTTGTAAAAATTGATGTAAAATAGAATATTTCGAGAATATTCTTTTGGGTTTGAGAATGAGTTTTTCGACTAGAGATGAATTACTGCAAAATGTAACAATTACTGCAAAATGAGTTTGAGTATGAGTTTTTCTGTTGGAGATCAACCTAAAGGGACCTTGTCCATCTTAAGAAACGAAGGATTTGTATGCTATAGAAATTCCCGGGATGCAAGTGGATTACCGGATCATTATCTTCAAATAATGTTTATCCGGGGTTGTCTTAAAACAATGTTTTCAGACTAATTATTGACTCACTAGTTTACTAGTTTTTAGGTAAAGTAGAGATAATCATTTCATTTTAAAATCCTAAATTGACCCCAACCCATTGAATGCCTAGATGCTAACGCAGTGTGGTGTTGTATTCAGCTGTGGTGTATATTTTATACTCGGTACAAGCACAAGCAGAGTAAAGGAAACGAGAAAGCCAAACTCAAAAAGGTCACCAACTCATCTTAGTACCTTTTTACTGTAACGTCTAACTTCATTTCCACTTGCACTTTGGTCGCCGTAGGCATCGAAAGCTTTGCTCACACACGCAATCACACATCTAATACGAGAAAACCCTTTCAATAGGATCACAGAGTTTAGCTGCAATCGGCGCTTTGTCTGGCCTTCCAATTCATCTACACATCAGGTAAATTCTTGATTCCAACTAAAGTTCGATTGCAAGTTGGGTTTCTGTGATTTGGTATAGTTTTGGTGATCTGGGTGATTTTGAGTGGAAATTAGGGATTGGTTTTGTGATATTTAGGCGAACTGAGATCTGTTTGACTTAAAATATTTGCATATGTTGATTTTGTTTGGTGTCGTCAGCTGACGGCTTATGCATTTGTTTTCTTTTGTGTTCGTGTTTAGGGGTTAAAATGCAGACGAGGTACATGGAAAGAACAAACTCTATGAAAGGTCGAGGGAAAAGGAGCTTGGAAGGTGGTGATGAAGAAGAGCAGCAGGAGTCTGATCGAAAGAGACCTGCTCTAGCGAGGTAACTGGGATGCTATTTTTATAATTTCTTTGTGCTCCATGGTTTTCTTTATTATGTATCTTTATGCAACAGTTTTTTAATTCTTGGTATACCAGAAATAATGAGCAACAGCCTTATGTGTCATTCGTTATAAAATTTGTTTTCATTTGTCGGTGAAGTATGTGAGAACTTGTGCAGAAGTGATCACTAACCTACTTTACTGAATTGTTTTCATTTGTCGGTGAAGTATGTGAGAACTTGTGCAGAAGTGATCACTAACCTACTTTACTGAATTAAATCTAATGGGACTAGGAATGCCTCCATACATTCTATGTACTTATATGATGTGATTCTCTTTCTTTGTTGTGGTATGTTAGATTGTCAAGCCAGTTTGTTATCTCAGTGCCTGCGATTTTTGTTTACTTAAACTGACTGAAAAGAGTTAAATAATGAGTATTATGCTCAATGCAGCGTTATTGTGGAAGCTCTAAAGGTGGATAGTCTCCAGAAGCTTTGCTCATCTTTGGAACCAATTCTCCGGAGAGTGGTAATGATTAGTGCCTTGTCAATGCAGTTGTGTGGAATTTGCCTGTTTCTGTTCATCTGGTGAACAAATGGTATTCGAGTTAAATTAGTATTTTTCGATGGATGATACCTCCTAAATATCTCCTTGGATTCTTTTAGTACTTCCGAAATAAGGACCCCTGTTCCTGTTTGCATGTACCCTGGAATAATATCTGAACATTAGGAAACACCATTCTCTTTAAAATATTTATAAGAATATTTTATTCTTAATTTTTTTTATATTATGCTCAATCTCTTTTAGCTTATTTATGAAAAGTATGTGAAACTTGCCTGTATCTTTTCAATAGGCAAGTGATGTGCTGTACAATATGTAACATACGCGACATGTGGGCAGAGTGGCAAGTTATCAATGCATTCAAAAAAATATATTTGTCAATTTAGCTATGGTCATTGACATCATTATGAGGTTCTCCGCGAGCTTTGTCTTATTAATGCCCCTTTCTGTGATAGGTTAGTGAAGAAGTTGAACGAGCTTTGGCTAAACTGGGCCCTGCGAGACTTGAAGGAAGGTGTGAGCTTTTATTTCATTACTTGCACACTCGGGTGACTTGATATCTTGAGGAGCTTATCTGCAATTTCACTGCCAACTTGTTCAGTGTTTTAAAATCTTGATGTGATTATTAGGAAGAATATTACCGTATTGGCCGGAAAATTGTTGTGCTGACATCTTTTCATGGTGAACTTTTATTAGGGCTATGTTGTTGATTCAGTGTTAAGGGCCGTCTCTGGTCTATGCCTTTTCCCTGTGTGGTATTGCTTTGAGTTTTTGTTTGTGGGGGCATTAAAGAGAAGTGAAGATTAATAAGTAGACTATGCAAACTTGCAAATTCAATGTTAGTAGAAAGATTCTTGAGAAGAGGAGCCTCTGGGGCTATCATAGTGAGAACATTAAGATAGGTTCTCTTCCAATTATCTGGCAGACAATTGTGATGATATAGTAGAGGACTTCTAAATTTTTGCTAATTATGTATGGTCATACCTTTTGAAACCCTCAATAGGTATCTTTTGCGTCTATTTGTTGGCCAAATGTTTATAATACTGATTACCTTTGTAATTGCACATCCTACAATCATAAGTATCAAGTTGTTTATTTGCATTTGTATTTGTGGTATTACTAAGACTCTTGAGACTTCAGGTCATCATCACCTAAACGAATTGAAGGTCCGGACGGGAGAAACTTGCAGCTCCACTTTAGGTCTAGGCTTTCTCTTCCACTTTTTACTGGAGGGAAAGTAGAGGGTGAACAAGGTGCCGCTATTCATGTTGTGCTAATAGATGCTAACACGGGCCATGTTGTAACATCTGGTTCCGAATCCTCTGTGAAGTTGGATGTCATTGTGCTGGAAGGAGATTTCAACAACGAGGATGATGAGGGCTGGAGTCAGGAGGAATTCGAGAGCCACATTGTTAAAGAACGCGAAGGAAAGAGGCCTCTTTTGACTGGGGATTTGCAAATTACCCTGAAAGAAGGTGTTGGCACTCTTGGTGATCTAACCTTTACGGATAATTCGAGCTGGATAAGGAGCAGGAAGTTCAGACTTGGTTTGAAAGTTGCGTCAGGATATTGTGAGGGAATACGCATTCGGGAAGCGAAAACGGAAGCTTTCACTGTCAAAGATCACCGTGGGGAATGTAAGCAGCTTTTTTCATTTATTTATATTTTGAATATCTTACCAGTGCATGGTTATTTTGAACTTTTCGTAAAACAAGCACTAGTCAAGTTCTGGACAGTGTTATCAAATGGTGGCCATGGCGGATTGGCGGTATGGCGTGGAGATTTCTGCCAAACCACCTTACAAAATTTATGAAGGATGGCAGTTATGGCGGCGATAGGGCAAGATTTCCATTTACCGCCACCCGCCATTTCAATAACATTGGTTCTGGATGGATTAAAAGAAGTTGGAAACAAATAGATTTTGATCTGGCGCCATTTACCACTAAGCTTTTGACTCATCTAATGACACTTTTTCTCCATATCTGATGCTTGTGCATTATAGTTATGTACCATCTCGAATTATTTACCTGAGTTAGTGTCTTTACTTCTGGCAGTGTACAAGAAACATTATCCACCCGCTCTGAATGATGAAGTATGGAGATTGGAGAAGATCGGGAAGGATGGATCATTCCATAAGAGGCTCAACAATTCAGGGATATATACTGTTGAGGACTTCCTGCGGTTTGTGGTCAGGGACCCTCAGAAATTGAGGAGTGTAAGTATTTGCAAATTATTTCTGCATTTGAAATGTATTTTTTGGATTATCTAACTTTCATATATTTGGTGTCGTTGTTAGATCCTTGGAAGCGGTATGTCAAATAAGATGTGGGATGCTCTCATCGAACATGCCAAGACTTGTGTCCTGAGTGGGAAGCTTTATATCTATTACCCTGATGATACAAGAAATGTTGGTGTTGTTTTTAACAATATCTATGAGCTGAGTGGCCTCATAGCTAACGATCAATACTATCCAGCAGATTCACTTTCTGACAGCCAGAAGGTGCGCTAATAATCCTTCTAATATAATTGTGCCTTACCTAGTTTTTGTTGCTCCGAGTTATGGGTCTTCTAGCTTACATATATGCTAGTAATATTTTTTTCCTTTCTGTCAATTTTCTCATAATTTAACATGGAAAAATATTGATCTCCTGAAATTTTCATGCTTTATCCTTTTGTTTTGTAACTTTTGTTTCATGTAGTATTGAAATATAAATCAAGCTGTTGAGAAGAAACAAAAGGAATAGGTGCCTATTATGGTCTGCATGTCTAAAATTATGAGAAATTCTTTTGATTTCCATATCTGAATTCATTTGTTTCCAATGTAAGTTATTTAGCTGTACTAAAAATGAACTATTGTATTACTTGTTTGTTAAAAGAAGTGTTATCGAATGGCGGCCATGCTAAATTTGTGTAGGATGGCGATTATGGCGGCGCCATAGGCCGCCACTCTGGCGGATTTTTGGCAAACCGCCATCCGCCATTAATAGCACTGGTTAAAAGTGTTTCAATATTGGTCCTACCTGCTATGTAGTTTTGTGTGCCTTTTGAATTGTTTCTTTACTTCTACTTTGTGAGGATGTGCTTCTAGTTCCTCTTAATTGTGAAGATGTGCTTCTAGTTCTTCCCGTAACTGTTAGAGGAACTAATATTGTTATCTTTATCAAGAAATTCTTTTTTGTAATGATCTATTTCTATTACCTACTGAATAGAATGCAAAGGATGCCTATGGTTTATACAATCTTCTTTATACGGTTTCCATTATTTTGTCACTAAGGACTCTATTACCTGTACTTAACTAGATAAATTTGAAGTATTTTATTTCATAAACTTCTTAATCTTATGTAACATAATAAATATTTTAAAACAAAGGATTGTTGGTCCTATTTATCACAAGATACTTTAAGGCATGCTTGTTTATAAATTAATTCGCTCAAAATAAATTTTTTTGCTTAACCAGGATTAATTTTGAAAAAGGTGGCATGGTTAGTTGTTAGTGGGATTTTGAGTTTATATTAAAATAATATTTAAAATAAAATAATTAAAGTTTATTTGATGTAAAAGTAGGAGAGAAATTATGTGAAGTGATAGTTAGTTAAAATTATGTGAGCGGATGAATAGTGAATTAAAGTTGATGTGACGTGTGAGAAACTAAGAATGATTGGTTTGTATTATTAAATTATAAGGATAGTGGAGTTGAGTTAAAGTTGAGTTAGATTTTGAGTATATATTAAATGTGAGTGAAATCTTTGGTAAACAAAATATTTTTATGTACTTGTTTAATGTGCTTGTAATTTTGATTAAGGCCTTTATATAGGAAACTGTAATTACATTTTCCCAAGGTGAACTATATATGTCCTTATCCAATATATGTGTAGGTTTATGTGGATGCCTGGGTGAAGAAAGCATATGATAATTGGAATCAAGTTGTGGAGTATGATGGGAAGTCTCTGTTAAATTTCAAGCAAGTTAAAAAATCGAGCACATCAAGAAGTGATTTTACCCTGGGACCGGCTAACTGCTCTCAGCCATTGGACAATCAGCTTCAACCACAGAGACTTCCGGCTACAGTTCCATCTGAAACTTCAGCTCTGGACCCGAGCATGCTAATAGGAGGTGAGCAATCTTCCCAACAAAATATGTCCTTTCTCGGTCCACTTATCTAATTAAAATCTCCATTTAACTTAACTTTACGTTTTTGGACCCTTGGATATGGAAAACCTATAAATTGCATTTTCTTATTTATTTACAACAGCGCATAAGTTCCATTATTATGCAAAAGTAGCATGCTCAAAGAAGACTTGTAACAATTGAGCAGGATCGATGCCCATTTCTGATGATACTTATTTCATCGTTGGTCATTTTATATATGACCTGAAATAGTAATGACAGCTAAAGGACTTTTACTTTCATTCGGCTTTCAATCTTGTCATCGCATTTGTGCCAGCATGCGATTGATCTGTTTTCTGAACCTTATCATTTTCTTCAAATTTTTCTTATTTTCAACCTTCCCTTTGTGGCTCTCTAAGTTCTTATTTAGTGGACTTTAGCTGTTATGTGTCCCTTGTTAACCTTGTAGCTTTACTACTGTTGATCTGCCTTTTCTTCTTCCATTTTCTTTTTTCTTTTTGATTTTTCTTTTCCTTTTTATTATTTATTTGCTTCCCTCCTAGCACTTTCTATATTCCATCTTACACTTACCGTGAGCGCCACATGTACAAGATAATTGTATAAATTCTGTAGAATTTATCAAGTTTTATTGAATGAATCATATGAAAAACACAATGGATAGTACGTCTAGAACTCTCCCCACTATTTCTCTCATCTCCCCTTTCTGTCTTTCCTCTTTGTTTTTCTTTATTGTTATTACTAGTAGCATTACAACATCCGTTTAATTTATGGATGCTAATTAAGAATTTTATGCTTAACAAGTTCTTAAAAAATAGAAATAAAATATTTATTTAAACATTACAAATAATCTTCAAAAATATATTGTTTACTCCTATTTCAAATAACATGTGTCAGTGTCACCTGCAAGATTCAATCCTAATATACCATAGGATATTGATAGATAAATTTATTATTTTTGAATTAGGATTGATTTATGATTTTTTTGTTTTATTTATATAGGCAAATATAATATATATATATATATATAAAATATATATTTATTTTATATTAATAAATATATATGCAATATGAATGACCGGAGATTGTTAAAGAATGATTAATTTTATATATGATATATGAAACATTCTTAATAAGTTTAGAAGTTAATAAATTTTAATATTTATTTATAATTTATGTTAGTCAATTGTTTTACAATTTCAAAAGTCATGTCTAAGGGATAATCCTGAAAATGGCTCGTAGGATTACGATGTCCCAGAAGTTGACACTTAAGCACGCGAAAACTGTGTATTTATATATACGGAGGGAATATTGTTGTTATTATTCATATTATTATTTCGATCAGTATGTCGGATCGCATGATACTGACACATGGCTAGTTAGACATTTTAATATGCCAAAATTGAATACATTATAGTTTTTTGTTATGAATAATAATGTTATTACTATTAGCAAATGTGCAACGTATATATCAACTCAGTCCATTGATTCCAGGTTCTAGTTACCACGACAACATGAATCCCGGATATCCCGCCCAGACGACCCACCTCATAAACCCCAGTTTACGCACCAACTTCGAACTCGACTCTTTCACCCACCCCAACCCCACATACGACAAACTAGCAACACCGTTTGATGATTGGACCGCCAGCCGCAACAAGGGGATCATCAGCAATGACGAGTTTTTATCCGAGGAAGAGATCCGCATGAGGAGCCACGAGATGCTGGAGAATGACGACATGCAGCATTTGCTTCGGCTTTTCAGCATGGGTGGTGGGAGTGGGGCCCACACGTCCATCAATGGTGGGCCCGAAGATGGTGGGTTTGGATTTCCTTCTTATGTGCCCTCTCCTATGCCTGGATTCAATTATGGGGAGGACCGGGCTCGTTCGGGCCGGGCTGTTGCTGGCTGGCTGAAAATCAAGGCTGCTATGAGGTGGGGCATATTTATTAGGAAGAAGGCAGCTGAGAGGAGGGCTCGTATTGTGGAGCTTGAGGATGAGTAAGTAAAACAAATCGAGCTTGTCTAGTAATGTGTCTTTAGACTCTGCTAGAATGGGGATGTAATATTCGTAGTAGTCAGTCAGACGTCTGAAATTTCTTGTTCCCTTTGTTGGGAAACGAATGATATCGTGTACAGGATATTTCGAATACTAAGTTTGTTTGGTTTATTTGTGTTTGAGTGTACGTATGTTGAACTTGTTATTAGGATTTGTGATATGATGTCAAACATAGATAAACGAGTGTGCCCTCGTAACTCTCGTGTTCTCAATTCGGTTGGTTGCAACTTGAAGTTGTAATCCGTGTTAAAGTCGTGTTTCTACATTTATCTTGCGTAGCTTCTTCTTGTTTCTTTCTATTTGGTTAGGTTGTGAGAAGTTGAGAAATTTGATGTTGGACTACTTGACTACTTTTGCCCTGTTTTCAGTTAATAATAGAAATTTCAAAGTTTTCTCTTAGTCACACTGTCTGTTGCTTTCTTTTCAGAGATGATTAATGAAATTGGCCTCGGGTTCAGCCAAATTGCACAAGATTTATATATTTTGGTTGGGGTTTAGTCAAATGTAAGATTTACTTTCTACCCTCTTGAAATATGCATTTACCTTGGTGTTAACATATGAATAAAGCTAGCAGCCTAGCTATTTGTAGCTTCCAAGATAATGAATAAGTGAGGGAGCTAAAAAAAACAAAAGAAACAATGGATCCGAAGAACTGCACACCAGTCGAATACGAAAAACGTAAAAAAGCCCTTTTGCATTATTTGCGCGCCAGCAAACTAGAAAATAAGAGCTTTATAATACTAGTCGGGTTTAATGTAAGTCAGTCTCACTCTCGGAAGGGTAACCCAATCTCTCCTGGCTCACCATATCCAGTTCTTGATTTAGCCATAAACTCGAATTAGGACAGCAAGTGGAAGACAAAGTAGAGGAAGACCAAACACAGGCATCATCTGCACTAAAGTTTGAGTAGAAAGCTGTAAATGGAGCCTGGCTCCAATCTGTCTTGACGAGCCCACCTCTGGTGGCCCAATCATCGGCGTTCCAAAGGCTCGAGTAGATTCTCATCGGCTGGTTTTCTGGGAATGGAATAGTGGGTGATTCCGAGTTGTTGAATTCTCTAATAGGACTTCCATCTATTGAGAAACTGGGAAAAAAAAAGGAAGGATTAATCATATTCTTAAGTTGTGCTCAGAAGTATGGCTATCTTGGTTGAAAATTACACGTCTGTCTAGGTTGGAGTTCTGTATGTTGTGTTTGTATAGTTTTTTGTATTGTGGCCATATTTTTTTTTCCTGGATAATTCTTGATGGCAAAATGGTTGTCTCCAAGAATATAATGGGCATAAAATCTAACAATATCAATTTCCACAAAATCAATTTTTCCAACTCTACAAACTGAAATTTGGACATGATAACGAATTCAAAAAGCTTTGCCCCTCTCGATTTCACTATTTACAATCAACTGAAAGATATTTATATAACGACTGCTAATTATATATAAGCACTAGAATATATATTGATTTAATTACAATTTATATTTTCTTTTATTTTTATGATATATAATAGTTTAATATAAGATTTACTTGTTTTTTTCATTCATTATAAAATATTTGTTATTTTAGAGTTCTGGTTTACAATTAAGGAACATGAAATTCAACATATCTTTTATCAATAAATAATACTCATAAAAATAATTTTTTCTCTCTATTCCCTTACTCATACTTTATAACAATATATTATTTCAATTCCTAAATAAATAATGAAAAAGTTGAAAAATAGTGGTAAATATTACAACCTGACACTTAATTTAAAAAGAATGCAGTGTATATTATTTTAAAGTTACAAAATTTAATAACTTTTAATTACGTATATGACAAAATTATTTTATTTTTTTTATAATGTATATTATAATATTTTTAATTTTTCTTTCTAATGTTATAATACACATGGACGTTTGAAGCCAGTTGATTTATTATTATAATTTATAAACATATATATTACAAATATATTTTTTTTTTTAAATTGATTGTTTGACAAATGAATCATTGGTTTATCATTATGATTCATATATGGATTATATAAATATCTCAATTTTCTTTTTGAAGCTTATAATTTATATATCAATTTCACAAATGACTTGTTGGTTTATCATAATTTATAACAATAGACACTATAATTATTTTGATTCTCTCTAGGAAGTTTGACAACTAACCTGTTGGTATATCATTTTAATGTCTCAAAAAATTTATCATTAATTTTTTAAAACCATGTGGAATAAATATACAAATTACTATTTTATAGTATTATTTTATATTGAATATATTTTATTTTATATACCTTTTAAATTTTATTGTATGAATAATTTCAGCCGACCTCGTAATTATTTAATAAATTTCCTTTTCGTAATATATCTTATCTGTTTTATCTTTTCCCTCTCATTTTATCTTAAATTAACCGTTGATCTGATTCATCCATCAACACGATTATTATGTCAAAATTTTTGTTTATCGTTTTACTATGAAGATAACCACATTGTGTCGTATAATTATTAAGTCTCATTTTAGTCAATTACTAAATCAATGCTAATTTGAATAATTTTATATTTATATTTAATTATGGTCATTTTGGTTTGTTCAAACCAAAATAATGCGACAGATCCAAACAATAGAGTTGTAGAAAAGGTCTTACATGATCCTCTTGAGATTCCAGACAATGGAGTACGTGTGAAAATCTTCAGTCGGATCAAACCATAGATAGAATTGTTGTTCTCTATTACCCTGTCCTTGGGTGTACACATTAGTATGCACAACATAAGGCTCGCCACTTAAATTCCCCAAGAACTCGAAATCTATCTCATCGTGCAATCTACCTTGTGAAGATAACTGCAATAATGGGAGGGATTATGTAATATTTTATAATTATTTTTTATATCACTAATTAATTAATTTTATCTTAAAAAACAATACTTTCATAAATGTTCCTCTAACTTATATAGTCACTAAACTTAGTTTATTATGTTGAAATTTTGATCACAAAGCACAAAAATGTTTATTTTGATTATTAGCTATATATATTGAAAGAGGTTAATGAAATAATCTAAAATAGTAATTTTGACTTTGTAATTAAATTGGTTGACTTACTACTAAAAGAAATATAGTAAAAATTACTTTAATATTTATAAATAAAAAAAATTAATATCAAATTATACCTACATGTTGTAAATCGTGCAATGATATCAATTTTCAAAATTATTTTGTGATAACTATCACAATAAAAATCAGATTCTTCGTATTAATTACGAATCACGGGAATTTCTTATTCTTTTGGTAACCAGCCATACAACATGTCCTAAAAAATCATCTATTTAATAGCTTTAGAAAATATTATTTGAATATAAATGATAAAATTGCAAATATAATTACAAACTAAAAATAAAAAATCAATTATAGAAAATTTATTATGACATTTATCAATGTGTTACAATAGAATATTATTTATCAACATTACTAACAAATCACAATGATTTCTTATTCATTTGGCAACCAACCATATATCAAAATATTTTTTATCGTACCTTAAAAAAATTATTTAATCAAGAGGATTAGTTTAGAATCCTTTGATTTATCAAAAAGTCAATCAATTCAGTTTTTTAAAAGTTGTAAACACAATTTTCCACAATATCAAAAGAAGCTTAACTATTTTCGTTAATAACAAAACAATCTTTATCCTTAACAACAAATCATGCGTTCTTCTGCTTTGTTCATCCAACTATATGTAGACCGAATTATGCGTGAGAACACTGCAAAATATAAGTACAAAATAAATTTAGAAATCAATTGCAAAGAATTTATTGTTATAATTGCAATAATACTACAAATTTCAACATTAATAACAAATCACTCCTATCATTTGGTAACGAGCCATATATGCCAAAAGTTATAATATTTATAATACATATTATTATAAATAATAAGAACAATAAAGTAATATATGTAATTAAAATTAGTTTCTTAACTTAAAATAATATATATTACAACCTTTTTTAATTGAATCCCTACAAAAATGCTAAGGTCCAAAGGGCAAAGGAGACTGGATACAGTGAGCTCAATCACTACCTCACAGCGATGCATAAGAAACTGCCTTCATGTCTTTTATCGCTTGAGGCATCTTTGGAGACATCTTCTTAGATAGAGGGATTCTATGTTGATAGGGCAATTGTCCTTTCTTCGAATGTTGCATGTTGAAACGCGCCAAGACAGTGTCTATGTATGTGGATGGGGATAAGCACAATATTCTCTTATCTCGGTCTCGAATGACTTTGATCCCGAGAACGTGTCCTACTTCTCCCAAATCCTTCGTATAAAACTGCTTGGATAACCATACCTTTACGTCTGATAACTTCTTCACACTATTTCCAATGAGAAGAATATCATCTACATATAGCATAAGAAACACCACCACGTTTCCCTCACTTTTCTTGTACACACAGTGCTCATTCAGACATTTGGTAAATCCATATGATTGGACAATCTCGTCAAAATCGATGTTCGAAGACCTCTCCTATACTATTCTGTTGGGGCGTTCCAGGCGCAGTCAGCTGGGATGTAATCCTATTATCCATCACATAGTTCATAAATTCGCCTGAGAGGTATTCGCCACCACGATCTGATTGCAGTGACTTGATACTTTTTCCTAACTGCATCTCCACAACTGCCTTATACTTCAAGAACTTCTCGAAGCATCCAGACTTGCGACACAATAAGAAAATATACATATATCTTGAGTAATCATCGATAAACGTAATGAATCCCACAGCTCACGCTAGCTGCCCGCGCCCGACGTGCAGGATAGCTCACGTGCACCGCAGGCGAAACGACGCCACGCTAGACGCCACAGTCGAGCCCGCCAGCGCCCGACGCGCGTCTCTGTTTGAGAGCCCGCACGCACCCGACCCTGCAGACCCGCACGAGGCCAGCGATCAGCTCCCGACGTGCAGCCCCGCGACCTCGACCCACAACACCCAACTCGCACCGGGACCGCACCCGACGTGCACCTAGTTCCCCGACAACCCGAGTTCTACCTAGGAGGCCAAGTCCGACTGCCAAACGTACTCTACGATTCATACGATCTCATACATAGGAAATCAGAAACGTCTCAGAGTTGGCAAAAAATTTAAACGGTAATGTCCTAATCCTAACTATAGATTCCGATGCGTTTGGATTTAATTCATTAAGTTCGAATGTGCATATTGAAACCTCTGTTGGAAAAAGGCTGTAGCGTAATTTTGAATCAGTTGATCTTTGACTGATGATTTACACTAGTACTTATGATAAGTATTGAACGTACCGCGGAAGGATAAGATTATTTGATTTACTTATCGTTGAAATACTCTAGACCTTCAGTAATTGATGTGTACTCTTCAATCGTCATGTAATAAACAGGCATATATATTCATTAATTGTTTATTTGATTTACCAAGAGCGATTCCTATTTATTAGGATGACATACTCGGTATTTTGGTAAATGATGATGTTTATATGATGTGTTGTTATAATTAGTTACACTCACTATGAGTCTATGTCCCAGTGTGGTGGGTTATGTCGTCCCCAAAATGAGCTCAGGAAGGAATATTATGTCAAGTCCTGCAGGCGAATGAATTTCCGACATAATGATTAAAGAATTGAGTGGTACTAGTTTCGGTATAAAAAAAAGTTGATTAATTACTTTGTCAGTAATTTAATTAATGGATGTTATTTCTTAATCATAAAGGACGGATAAATCAATCTAATTAAATTAATATTTATAAATTAAGTGGTGGTTCAAATTTACTGCTAAATGGGGAGAGTAATAATATTACTCTAGTAGAATGTTTTATTATTTAATTTAATTAGGAGATATGAATTATTTATTCTCTAAGAATATCCCTTCTGGAATATTACCTATGGTTAGGAGACTAATAAGTCTTCTAGAAGAAGTAATTAGGGTTAGGAAAAACTAGGTCATCTAGAAGAGAAGGTAATTGGAGAGTAAATAGGATTCCTAACCCTAGTTGAATAAGATCATATTTAGCACCTTCTTAAGGTCCCTAATGTACCCTATAAATAGGCTCTGTCCCAAACCTCTTCCCCATACTTATGTGAGCCGATTTTAAGGTCTTGAAAAGAGAGGAAAATCGAGCATTACATATATATTGAGAGTTCGGGATTTTTGATTAATCGCACCACCAAGACTATTCTAAGACAGTAATGCGCGTCGGGCGACCTCTTCCCCATACTTGTGTGAGCCGATTTTAAGGTCTTGAAAAGAGAGGAAAATCGAGCATTACATATATATTGAGAGTTCGGGAGTTTCAATTAATTGCATCACCAAGATTATTCGAAGACAGTGATGCGCGTCGGGCGACCTCTTCCCCATACTTGTGTGAGCTGATTTTAAGGTCTTGAAAAGAGAGAAAAATCGAGCATTACATACATATTGAGAGTTCAGGAGTTTCGATTAATCGCACCACCAAGATTATTCGAAGACAGTGATGCGCGTCGAGCACTAGCAGGGCTCGATTAATGTGCACGTCTGGGAGCGGACGAACATCGTCGTGTGCGTGCAGGTGCTGGCTAACTCGCACGCTGGGAGTTGCGCGCTATCATGCGCTGCAGGGGTTGAGGACGTCAGGCGCGTGCAGCGTGTTTTCTATGCCTGTGAAGACTAGGAGCGCGAGGTCTTCGGGCAGATGGACGTGCGCGGCAAGGCGCGAGAATGTCGAACGACAGCATGCGGGCAGGCAGGGAATCGCTGGGAGCTCGCGGCTGAGTCTTGGCGGCGTGCGGTGGCGCTGGGAGGTCGTGTCACTGCGTATTGTCTGAGAGCGGCGGCGTTCTATCTAAAACTATGAACATAAAGATAATCCTTCAAAGTTAAAACCCTATCTAAACCAAACTCTAAATAGACCTCCCCCACTGCAACAACTGACGTTTTACTGTCGTCGCCCAAGTAGATGGTAACCTCTCCTTCTCTAAGCTGCTTGGTTTTTTAGAACCCCTGCAAAGTATTGTAGACATGATCAGTGGCTCATGTATCTACGCACCAGGTTCTGGTAGATAACACCGCTAAACATGTTTCAGCGACTAGTGAAAATGATTACGTTTATCACCGTTCTTGAGGAGAGGGCAGTCAACCTCCCAGTGTCATGTCTGTTTGCATTTATGGCACTTGTCTTTCGGCTTCTTCACCACATTCTGAGGTTTTGGACTAACCAAAGCCGTTTTGCTCTTTCCTACGGCCTTCTTCCTCTTTTTACCCTTGTTAGGCTTAGAAGAAGATGCATGAGCCCACTGGGCAACCAACGCTTGAGTATTCTGACGAAACAGGCCCTCTGTCGACTAAAGTTTTGTAAGAAGTTCCGGAAAAGTCAGCAACATTTTATTCATGTTGTAATTCAATCGACATTGTTCAAAACTTTTTGGCAAAGACTGGAGCACTATATCGACCTAGGTTTCCCCATCAATAAAAGCTCCAAGAATCTCTAGCTCATTGACTTGTGCCATCATCGCGAGAACATGTTCCGTTATGGGAGTGCCCTCATGCATGGTCGTGTTCATGCAATCAATAACATGTTTGATGGCCAAGGAAATTCTCGCTATCTCGACCACAACAGTGACGGTTGAACAAGCATTCAACGAGGGAGGATTTACACTGGGCGCACGACGGTCGAAGTTGACGTCAGAAAATCTTGAGGCTCAAATGTTGCTGAGTGATTGGAAGAAGGCCAAAATATAGGCACAAAACGTCATGCTAACTGTCGAAGATGATGAGACATCCGATTTTACTGCCAGTACTAGTGGAACCGCCGGAAATGAAGAGGCCAACGACACCTAAGATTGGGATTACTAGACATTCAGTTCACTCCTCCCATGTACTTTTATCAAGGTAAATTTAGAAAGAGAACTACCGAAGGACTTTAATTCCTGAGTTACGGGATATGTATGCAACTTATTTAATATACTATAAGTTAAAATATTATTTTGTAACCCAAAATATTCTTCAAGGCCTCCCCTAAATCATTTTTAAAAAAAAAAAATCGGCCGTCCAAAAATTGAAACCGAAACCAGCCAAACTGGCCGAGAAATGGGTTGGACCGATCTTGCGACATCGGTTCGGTGAATAGGCCCGTGCCAATATTTTAGGCCAGTTCTAATTCAATCGAACACTTACTAAAACCGAGATATGGTCCAGAGCCGAAATGAACACAACATGAGAACAAGAAATTGTTAGAGCTGCTGTTGTGTGAGTACTATTGTTTTGGTGTACACAAAAAACCGTAGGTTCAAAGCATCGTGCTACTAATCAACTAGTATATCTGATAGTATATCACTAAGTAAGATTCAATTCCACAAACTATCGATCCTAATGCAATGAGAGTTCGTCAGAACTCTCAAGTATTGCATAGATGCATTAATTTCATTCATGTGGGAGATTGTAAAAAGAATTGGTTTTGCATAGATTTTATGATTGTATTTTTTTGTAAGTGGAAGACTTAAGAAATTCTCAAAAACATTTAAGGCGAATGATAAATTAAGTCTAAGTTGTATGTGCATAAAACTTAAGGTTGAAACAATTGAGTTTAAGTAACTCAAATTATTGGATTTGCAAAATATTCCGCCTTTAACAAATGCGAGGATAATCCAAATGAGACCTTATCATGCAGCTTGCATGCTATAGCTCTAGAAGGGTTCGTTCGGGACGATTAAGAAAAAACGAAACTCCATTTTGAGTTCGAATGAGCTCGTACGAGCTCGCAGTGCATGGACGTGCAGCTGGCTTTGACCAGCGGAGGGTCGCGATCCGTGGTGACCATAAGGTGTCTTTTGGTCTCAAGATGTATTTGTTCTCGTTCGGGTACATCCCAAAAATGTATTTTGATATTTGAACCTCTTGGAGGTATTTTCCTACATATACAAATTCCCACATACATGAATTCATTCATTAAGAGCTCTTGCATTGCATTTTGAAAGTTCATAAAGCATATTATGTTTAATTTTTTCGTTGAGTCTTGAGAATTCCAAAAAATAGTATTGTTCATCAAAAGCTTGTATATATGAAATATCATTATATACAAGTCAAAAGTCGTTGTATCTTGAAGGCGTTTGTCATTAACCGTGAGTATTTTATGAAGTAATTTCGTCCTAAGGAGAACGTAACTATTAAGTGCCTCTACTTTGATTTTGATTTCGTTTTTTCACTCTCCTTAAGCCATCTTCTTAATATTCACAAACCACACAAACTACATATATAACTAAAATCTACACATAAAATAAAAATTATGAATCTCAAATAATACCGAGGTCTAGTTGTGCGTAGCACAAGAGCTTCCAGTTTGTAATATAAGAAGCACTCACGAACATTAATTGAAATTTATATAAAATAAACATAAAAATAACCTCCATACATAAATAGAGTTATTTTTCAGTAGTATATAGGACAATTACTCGTACAAAGTTAACGTCTATAAATATTTAATGAAACGATTTATAATTTCAAATCAATTAACTGAAGATGGTGTCTTCAGGCATGTTATACAGAATACGCACGGAAATAAAGTGAAACAAACACACAAAAACAAATTGTGTTTTGGGTAAAGACTAAATGAGACAAGTGAAATAGATAAAATAAAGAAGAAACTTTGCCAACCAAATAATCCAAATTAAAACCAGCTGCAAATCATGGGAACACCTCAATTATAGATCTTAGTCCTATTAATCCGGTAATCTTATAGGTTGAGAAACCGGCGGCATAGAAGAGCTCGGCCCACTCTTTCTCAGTTCTCTCTTTGCCGGTTACAAGGACCATCAACATCACATCAAAAAAGAGCTTAGTCTCAGTCTCTTCATGCTCTTCTTTCTCCTCACCCACAATCATTTCTATAATAATCAACTTGCTGCCATGGTTTTTGCTCGGGATTATGGCATCTTTGCATCTCTTTAATAGCTTAATGCATTCTTCGTCATTCCAATCATGCAATATCCACTGTTTTACACCATATTAAAAACACGTTCAAGCAAAAGCGTCGAGTTGAAATTTAAAACCGACAAAGTGAACTGATATTTTTTCATTCTTACAATATGAACAAAATTAATCAAGGAAAATACAAGAAATATACATTAAATCGATGGGAGTGTGTTCTTTCCGCAAGATAAATACCCACATAATGTGCTCATAATTTAGGCATCTCCTCCCTAAAGATACAAGGACTACGTCTCAGAAACTGTAACACTTAACTTTTGAAACTCAGGCGAACTTGGACAGAGTAACAACTGAGCACTATGTATGATGCGTGAGCTATCAATAGAGATTAAAGATGCAAATGTATATTCTATGTGTTTGTTGTTACCTAAGACCAACCAAAAAAACTCATTCTCAAACTCATTTTGCAGTAACTGTCACATCAAACAGTAATTTATCTCCAACCGAAAAACTTATTCTCAAATCCAAAAGAATATTCCTGAAATATTCTCTTTCACATCAACTTTACAACTTTTCAACTACCTACGTATTTTAACAATTTTATAAATTAGACCCCTAATTATTTTATATTCGATATAAAGCATAATAAATTAATAATATGTATTAATAAAAATATTGAATACATATTATTTCGGTAAATAAAAAATTACATTATACTTTATTTTAAATTATAATATTTTGAAAATATTATATTATTTGAATTTATTATCAATATTTTCTTAAACCCTTCACAAATTAATTCAACATTTTTATCAATATTTTCTTAAACCCTTCACAAATTAATTCAACATTTTTAGGAATATCCTAGAAATATTTTACAAATACTTTCATAATTTTTTGATTAAAACTATTACATAATGTACACATCGTATCTGAATATATTATTTTATTTGTTATGCTTCATAGTTTTAATTTATTTTATTGTGACAAGTAAGATAAAAACCTGTCAAAAGAAGATAAAAAATATTACTTATGTGAAAAATAAACCTAATAAATGGAAAAAATTATGATAATTAAACATAAAATACAAAATAAATGGTCAAAGATATATTTGCACCATCATAAAATATAAATGTGTCAAAATGGGATATAAGAGAATTTATACGTTTTTCTATAGTACAAACGTATATTTGCGCGTTTGTTGGAGAGAGAAAGGGCCGAAAAACGGACTTTGTGTTTGCAGGTGGGTTGGAGCAGATTTTGCAATTTTTGTGTTTTTGCTGCACGGTTGGAGAAGTTCTAAGAACTCTTATTTATAGAGTTTCAACTCAGCCATGGGAAATCATGAGTCAGTTGCCACTTAAAGATGGTAACAACCAATTGACTTCTATTGTAAACGGCATCAAGATGGTTAGACCATTTTCAGGTGTTACAACAACACTACTGCATAAAATAACTTCTTAAACGGTCAAGTGGAGTCATCATGTCCATATACATCATATCTGAAGAGGTCTACACGGGTTAGGTCAAGAACCTAGGTCCAAACCCAATTTAGTTTAGATTTCACTTTTGGGCCACAATTTTGCAAAGTTGAGCCCCAGGTCCAAGCCCAACATCAGCCCAGACCATGCAAGGTTGTTGAAGTCCAGACCACAGTCCAATTGGCAAGTAATAAGGACCAAGATCCAAGTCCAATGCAAAGGGACCCATGCCCGAGCCTAGCAGAACCAACAGGCGGGTGCACGTGCGTGCGGCCTAAGCCGACACCAACACTTCGTATTCAATTCGTTTAGAATATTCGAACATATTCGATTCGATTTGAAATTCGTTTTCAGAAAAATATTATAATTAAAAAATATTACAATTACAAAAATATTTTTTATGTTTTTCCATGTTTTTAAGGAAAATATTTAATTTAGGATGTTTTTACTTTTTATGTCATAAAAATATTAAAAATATAACAATATATATATACATATATATTATAAACAAAATGTATACTACATATAATTTACAAAATTTATATAATTATCTGTTGATACCCAATTTAGCGTCGACTAATAAAAATGCTACACGTGGATATGTATTAAATAAATATAAATATAGCAGGTTCTCAGAGCTGAATATTTAATATCGACCGAGTTTCCAAGTGCTCAGATGATCCACATTCGAGCCGAGCAGAATTAATATTATAAGCTGACCCGAATATCGAGAAGTTTCGTTTCCGACAGACACAATAATTGCCGATAAAGTAGATGTCAATCTAAGCCGTCAAGTGTCACGATCGGGCCCCACGACATCATATCACATTAAATACTAGTGTACTCCTTTTATATGTTTCTTAATTGCCCCACTTGTAAAAAGAAAAGACATGTATACAGTATATAGATATGGGGCTATGAAAGAGAGGAAATTCTATTCATTCATCTCCTCTCTACAAAACTAAGACAAAACATTCTTGATTTTTCCATCTTCAATATATATAATCGATCCTACACCGATTATTCACGGAATAGGGGTGTACTTTTTTGTTGATACAATTCCGTTTATCAACATTTTGGCGCTAGAAGGGGGGCTCCGTAATTGATTCGGAATTAATCTTTGCCGATGAACTGCTATATCTCTACCAAGAAATCATCTTCCTCAAGTATGACAAGCTGCTACTTTAATTTTTCTGTTTCTAGGGTTCAGTTTGTCCAAATTCTATTCATGTATTTTATCTGTTTATGTTTATCTGTGAGTTGTTCAGTTTGTCAAAAATCTGTTCATGTTACCTATCACCGCCTTTTTTGCCTTTTTCCTCTTATGACAACAAAAATTATGACGATAAGCCCATATTCCAGATCTGAATATAGATCTTATACCACCGTTTCTTCTTGGTCTTCCTTCATTGAAAAAGAAAAAACAAACACACAAGTTGTATGTGTTCATCATATTCACCATTTTTCTATAATTATTCCACCGCCTTTCGTTTCGTCCTTATTCCTCCAAGCCATGTTGTTCTGTATCTCTTCAAATTTGTATACGAACAGCCGAAAGATAAAAACACAAACATATCACTTTCTTTTGGTCACACTTGAACCACTTCATCCTCTTTTTATCATTTATTTGTAAAAAAAAAAAAAAAGAGAAGAAAAAGAAGGGAAGACCTTGAAACACAGACGAGGGTTGTTGAAGCCCGACTATACTACGTCGAAAGCCGACCTCGCAACAGCCCATGACCGAAATCCGACTTCATCATCACTAACCTCTTCGGCATTCAAAGGCACGGACACGCTCGCCGGGGGCCCGACTTGGCTACGGCCGACATATTCATTTCCGACTTCAAAATCGGTCGACGTCGTCATCACCGACGTCAACACAAAATGCCAGAACCAACTTCAACATGGACCGACGTCCGACCTCGATGTACCCTTATCCCGACCTCGTCGGGTCCGACCGAGCTCAGTCTGTCCGACCTCTGTAACTTGTGACGGGACTCGAGCTTGGCCCCACACTGAGCCCGACATCAAAGTCGGTCTATCCGACGTTAACATGGAGCCTGACTTCAACATGCCAGGGCCAACATCGACTTCTCCTGACCGACTTCGGTCTATCCAATTTCAGCGGCAGGGCCCAATTCGGATCTCGGCATCAGGATTGACCCCCGTCAACCTCCAAACCGAGCTGCCGGGCCCGATACCATCATCGTCGGCCGACATCACCACTAACCGACGGGGCCAACCTCGGAAAAACCGACCTCGCCATTGTCGGACGGCAAAAATTGCAACTCAGGTTCGTCAAGACCCGACCTCGAAATGCCCCGAAACACCTCAAAACCCGATTTCAGTCGCCGAGGTCGAATTCTCCGCAATCCTGCCGACCTCCAAGCAAGCCGACCGAACAGCACAAACCGGCCGAGACCGGCCTCTTTGTACCTAACCGACCTCAGATCAGGGGCCGACTTCAGCATTATCGACCTAAGTCAACGAGGCTCGATCCCACTGTTGCCGATAACGACAACAACTTCTTCTTCGTTGGGCTTGGGTCCTCACACTGTAAATCGGGCCGACTTTTCCGAACTAAACTCGGATTTCACAAAGGCAACAGCTGTTGTCGACCTCAATTGTCGGAACCAACCGACCTCCATCAACCGCCGACACAAGCTCGGATCCAGAAATCACGGCTGACTTCTGCGCCTTTGCCCGACCTTATCTTCTTCGGCAACCACCGAGCTCAACAAATAGGCCGGACCGACTTTCGAAAAAGGGGCCGACAAACCCCGACTTCAATGTCGGTCAACATCACCGACTTCCTAACTCACCGATATGGCCTGATCCTTTCGCTGACAACTTTGAATCGCCCAAAATCGAGTATCAAGCTCAGATTAAGGTAAACCCCTTCACCTTTCAATTTCAATTTTAAAAGGATGAGGAGGGTTAGCCGCGATTCTGTATAAGTAAATGAGGAGCTGGAGAAATATTTCCATTGAATTCCACAACATATTTAATTTATCGGTTGAAGCTATTGGGCCTCATTCTAAATTAGCCCAACAACGCAAAACAAAAGGAAAAGAAGGTGGAAGTGTATGTCGGTCTTGAACTGGCAACCGACTTAGATCGATTAGAGAGGCTCACCCGAGTTCAAACTGGCGTCACTAAGCCCGACCCTTCAGTTGTTAATTTATTATTCAGTCACCCCTGACCTCACCTACTTTGTCGGGACCCAACTTTGCAATCAGAGAAGCAAGTTCCAACCTCATTTATCTATGATGGGGCCTACGTTCACTTATCAATGCCGGGGCTGGTCGGACCGAGCGGCAGCAAACCGGCGGGTTTGTCTCCAACCTCGACCCGAGGCCAATATCAAGCCGATGCGGTCAACATCAAACCATTAACCATCTCGCTAAATCAAATCGGACGGAACCACACCAAATCGACGTACTCGTTCCCGACACTAGTCACTGGGGCCCGACATCATCGTCCACTAACAGAGTTGAGTTCATTTGCTGACGCTGGGGTACGACGTCCACATTTTCTCGCCGTCGAGCCTCGACTCCGGCTGAGCGACGTCTATATTTTCTCGCCGTAAAGCTTCGACTCCGGCTGAGCGACGTCTATATTTCCTCGCCGTAGAGCTTCGACTCCGGCTGAACGACGTCTATATTTCTTCGCCGTAGAGCTTTGACTCTGGCTGAGCGACGTCTATATTTTCTCGCCGTAGAGCTTCGACTTCGGCTGAGCGACATCTATATTTCCTCGCCCCGGAGCTTCGACTCCGGCTGAGCCGACGTTCTGAAAAATGACCCAAAGTGCCAAAAAGACGGCTACCATACCGCGTTCTGAAAAAATGGCCTAAAGTGCCACAAGTCGGTCTAAAAAACCGACGTTCTGCAAAAACCGGCCTTCGTGCCACTAGTCGGTGTGAATACCGACGTTCTGAAAAAATCGGCCTTCGTGCCACAAGTCGGTTTAAAAAACCGACGTTCTGCAAAAATCGGCCTTCGTGCCACTAGTCGGTGTGAATACCGATGTTCTGCAAAAATCGGCCTTCGTGCCACTAGTCTGTGTAAAAACCGACGTTCTGCTAATACCGGCCTTCGTGCCACTAGTCGGTGTAAAAACCGACATTCTGCTAAAACTGGCCTTCGTGCCACTAGTCGGTGTAAAAACTGACGTTTTGCCAAAACCAGCCTTCGTGCCACTAGTCGGTGTAAAAACCGACGTTCTGCAAAAACCATCCTTCGCGCCACCAGTCGGTATAAAAAACCGACGTTCTGCAAAAACTGCCACTAGTCGGCATAATAAACCGACGTTGGGCAAAAACCGGCCCTTGTGCCGGAAATCGATTACCATACAGCATTCCGCAAAAACGGCCACTCGAGCCAGCAAGTCGGCTACCACGCCGCATTCGAAAAAAAAAATAATAAAAGTAAAAATAAAATCAAAATAAAATATAAATAAATAAAAAACTTTGTGTCGAGTACTTCAGCTCGGTAGGGTAACGTCTTTACCATCACCAAGCTCTTCAGCTTGGTAGGACTAACACCTTTCGGTAAGATTGTCACCCTTATTTCACCAAGTTCTTCAGCTTGGTAAAGCTGATAATCCATTCTTCGCCAGATTTTTAAGTTCGGTAGGCCCTTTCTATTACCGAGTTTTTTAATTCGGTGGACTGAAGCCATCGTCAACACTAAATCTTGAAAATGATTTGGTAAGGCTAAGAGTCCGTTTTTCCATCAAGTTCCCGACAAAATGACTTGGTGAGGGCCGTTCCCGAAATCGAATCTTGCCATCACCATTATCGCAAAAGCAAAATCAATCAAACGCTTCATGATTGCACGCAAAGCGTAAAAATGGGTACCAAGTTACCCGACTAGGCCTCTTAGGCCCCATTCATTAACAATTCCAAAGAATTGTCCAACAATTCCATCGACTCAGCTCATCAAAGAACATAAAGTGCGAATCACATACCAAACGTCAGGCCAAAGCCTGAAAGCGATCAGCAAAACGTCCATGGGTCCCAAAGCACCCAGATAACTTTGATAAGATATTTATCATACCATAAAGATCCTCAAGCTTGAAAAGATCATAAGCGAAAGTCCGCCAAATTGATAGTTAACGCGACTTCAGAACAGTTCTGTTCAGAACATGTCCTAAAGTCGGGGGCCTAATGTTGATACCCAATTTAGCGTCGACTAATAAAAAATGCTACACGTGGATATGTATTAAATAAATATAAATATGGTAGGTTCTCAGAGCTGAGTATTTAATATCGACCGAGTTTCCAAGTGCTCAGATGATCCACATTCGAGCCGAGCAGAATTAATATTATAAGCTGACCCGAATATCGAGAAGTTTCGTTTCCGACAGACACAATAATTGCCGATAAAGTAGATGTCAATCGAAGCCGTCAAGTGTCACGATCGGGCCCCACGACATCATATCACATTAAATACTAGTGTACTCCTTTTATATGTTTCTTAATTGCCCCACTTGTAAAAAGAAAAGACATGTATACAGTATATAGATATGGGGCTATGAAAGAGGGGAAATTCTATTCATTCATCTCCTCTCTACAAAACTAAGACAAAACATTCTTGATTTTTCCATCTTCAATATACATAATCGATCCTACACCGATTATTCACGGAATAGGGGTGTACTTTGTCGTTGATACAATTCCGTTTATCAACATTATCATTAACGAATCGAATATTCAAATTTCGAATCGGATATCTACAAATTCGAATTCATATTCGTTTAACTTTCGAATATAAAACATTATTCGTATTCGAATTCGAATTCGAATCACGAATATTGAATTCGAATATCGAATCGAATAAAAAAAAAATTGATTTGTTTAAAAGCCTACTTGTGACCATTTTGATCTCACAACCAACATTTTACGTACCAATTAATTACTAACTTTAATCATTTATTTTGATCACTATCTAAATATTATATTTTAAAAAATGAATATATCACGTGAATCTACTTGGAACGTATGAAATTTTTCTACGTAATTTAATTAAGTCCGAATTAAATAATTAGCTATAAAACATTCAAGTAAAACCGGGTCAATTCCAATATTAATTAATTAATTAATTTTCTAACAAGATATCCCCGATTTTAATATCATTAGTATTAAATTAAAAAAACCTTGAGATGTAAAACAGGCGAAGCTCGTAGGTGATGCATCGTATGTATGTAATTTTTTAATGTGTTAATGTATGTATTGATTTTTTTTTTTCTTTTTTTTTNTTAATATGTATTGATGTTGGAGTTCATAAAAAAGTAACATAAAAATTTGGTCACCTGCGCATGGAATTATTTTGTGAAAAAAAAGAGGCTGCCATATGATATGGATATCGTTTCAATTTATTATTTTGTGAATGAGGCCCTGATGTGATGTGATGTTATATTGTATGATATGATGTGATACATAGTTTCCAAATTAAGACTTTGTTTCAGTGGTATTTATTTGTGTAAAAGAAAGGTCGTGATGTGGCATGATATGATATGGTTTCCAAATTAAGACTCAATTAAATAGAAAGGAAAAAAAACATTTCCAAATATGATATCCTGATGTGATGTTATATTGTATGATATGATGTGATATATAGTTTCCAAATTAAGACTTTGTTTCAGTGGTATTTATATGTGTAAAAGAAAGGTCGTGATGTGCCATGATATGATATGGTTTCCAAATTAAGACTCAATTAAATAGAAAGGAAAAAAAACATTTCCAAATATGATATCCTGATGTGATGTTATATTGTATGATATGATGTGATATATAGTTTCCAAATTAAGACTTTGTTTCAATGGTATTTATATGTGTAAAAGAAAGGTCGTGATGTGGCATGATATGATATGGTTTCCAAATTAAGACTCAATTAAATAGAAAGGAAAAAAAACATTTCCAAATATGATATCCTGATGTGATGTTATATTGTATGATATGATGTGATATATAGTTTCCAAATTAAGACTTTGTTTCAGTGGTATTTATATGTGTAAAAGAAAGGTCGTGATGTGCCATGATATGATATGGTTTCCAAATTAAGACTCAATTAAATAGAAAGGAAAAAAAAAACATTTCCAAATATGATATGGTTTCAAAATTAAATTTTTTTCACCCCACTATAAAATATATTAAGTTTTTCACATCATTATTAGATTATTTTATTTTTTTAGTTCAAAAAGTGCGAAAGTTATTCGAATGGACTACATATCAGTTGTACAACTGTTGCATATCATAATTTATTTGCACTTTAACTTTTTTATTACAGAAAGTACGAAAGGATATGTGAAATGGAATGCATACCTATCGCATTTTTTAATATCAATTGTACAATTGTTGTATTTATCCACACATTTTAGAGTGAAAAAAAATTTAACGTACTCTTTGAAAAACTTAATAAATTTTATAACAAGGTAAAAAAAAAATATTTTCTCAAATAGAAATCCACTTCCCATTCTAGTATCACGAATCCTTGATCAATTCATTTCCTAACAAAACGCTCTTTAGTTCACGCTACTCAATGTACAAGTTATGAAAAGTCGATCAACTCAATTGATTACTTTTGAAAAACAACAACTCTTCATATGTAATTAGTTTTGGACAGATAAAAACTAAAATTATCTTTATCAAATATATTTTATTTTCCATGTTTTAATCTTAAACTAGTATGAATCCCGTGCGGTGCACGGGTAAAAGATATTCACTAATATTTATAAATTAAAAATGCTCATTAAATAGTATTTTTAAATTAAAAATATAGAATCAATATGTGATACAATTTACCTATATTAATTCATCTAAAATATTATAAGAAATTTAAATTGTACAAAACTACATAAAATATGTCAATTTAAAATTAGTACACGACCCATACGATGCACATAACTGGTAATAAATTATATTATATTCAATTCATTTCAAAGTAAGTGACATTTTTTAAAAATTTTATTAAGAAATTTGATTTGAATACAATGTGGTTCGATAAAATAAAGCTATGTTGTTTCATAAATTAAATAAATTTATTTTTTTATAAATTATCTAAATAAAAAAAATTAAGTAGTTGAGTAATTTATTAAACTATAAATAATTGGTTGTTTTATTTACATCCAAGTTAATATTGATTAGTAAGTCATTAATAATTACTTATTTGCATTTTAAATTTAGAACCCAAATTTGAGCTACACAATAAATACTTTTATATATTTTATATATATCAATATTTTACTAATCTCAAAATTTTCTATATTTATTATCGGTTACCTTGTTGTTCAAATTTATCAACTAATTTTCTAGAATTAAATTACAAAATTTAAATTTTATTAACAAATTTGTGCAAAGATCTTTCTAATTTTCAAGAGGAAGACATATCAATTTGTTGAATTATCTTCAATATCTTATGGCAAGTTATATGAGAATATGCTAAAATTTGAGAATTGCATCACTTTGATTGTATAATAAATCAACCTAAAATTCAACTTTCATACTCATACTAAATAAAATTCACACCACTTGTTATTTTTTAATTTTTTTAATACACTTCTATCCATACCAAATTATATCAGATAAATTCTAACATTTCATACCAAAATAAGATCATCCTCTTTTTATTCATCATAGTACTCAACTATTATACTTTTTCTAAAATTAAATTGTCATATAATATGTATTAAGATAATTTTTTTAAATTAACCACCCAATTATATTATATTCAAATATTTTGATAGTTCTAACAAACTAAATCTTATATTCTTATAGTTTACGCAATAAGAAATTTTATATACGCTATGTATAAGAACTAAAACACGACGAATTACGTTATAAATATTTTAAAACACTAAAAGGTATACAGTCTCAATATGGATGGTTATTAAGCTGAGATTACAATATTTATGGGGCAACCCGTGCATCAGGCAGAGCTAAAAATTTAAAAAATGTTAAAAATTAAGCGAATTGTATATTAAAAAAAAAATAATGTGATAGGATATCAACTAATTTAATGCATAATTTATCATGTTTATCTATATAAATTTGGTATTATAAAAATATTTAATTATATAATTTTTTCGTTAAACCGAAAACACGTGTTCTACATATTAGCTAGACTCTTAAAAATTATCAACACGGAATATTTCTTTACAAAAATCATTTGTGATTTTATTAGTACCAAAACTAATTGATAGTGTCCCAAAAAATTTGGTACGTGATTAGTTATTTTATAGAAAATAAATCATTTGTGATTTTATTAGTACCAAAACTAACAGTAATGCTAAGAGCCAACTAACGGAGCCAACAGCAGCCAATGGGATAGCTCCATGTGGGCTGTCCAACATGGCTCCAATGTAGGACAGCCCGGAGCTATCCCATTGGCTGTTGGCTCCATAACGGAACCAACAGTTGGCTCCTTAGCATTATTGCCAAAACTAATTGATAGTGTCCCAAAAAATTTGGTATCTATATATATCTAAAAAGGTTGATGTAAAAATCTTTTTTTAGAAACCTAAAAATAATTGAGTTGACTTTTGACTTTCTATTTATGTATTCTACTTTAAAATCAGAAGAAAAATCGTGAAAAGGCAGTGGATATTTCGTTAATTTAGCATGAAATTTGCGTTAATTAAGCAAATAGATATTCTCCTTAATAATGGTGTTTTTTCCGTTAATTAGCATGTGAAATTGATTGTCCGTTGCAAAAATCATGAGACTTACTATCTATCCAAATACAATCCATAACTATCTTATCACTTTTGGTTAATAAAAAATATGTGAAATTGATGGTCCGTTGCAAAAATCATGGGACTTACTATCTATCCCAATACAATCCATAATTATCTTATCACTTTTGGTTAATAAAAAATTGGTTAATAAAAAATTGTATAAAAGGATATTCACTACCACCATTACAACTCATCATTCACGAGTTAACAGAGAATAATTTTTCATCGCATATACAATATAATGCTTCCAGGCTGGGGTACACTTGATTCTGTTAACAAAAGAAACAAATTTTTTTTTGCGTCTGACAGCACCCCGCATTATTGAAACCCATCACGAACGGGAGAGCTGTAACGCATTCCATATACTGTTTCATGATGAACAGGTAATATTTACCTTTGTTATTTCAATTTTATATAATTTAGAAAATTATTTTAATTAATATTTATAAATTTGTATCGTAGGGTGCTTTCATTAAATGCATAATACGTTATCCGAAAATGAGAGTAACAAACTTTATATAAACTGAGAGCAGTCTAATTTTTGTAAAATATGTAAACTTTAAACGTGTTTTTATATATAAAATTGTATATACTTTTAAACATGTTAGTTGGGCAAACTTTAAGGATATATATATGTGTGTGTATGCTAACTTTAAGTATATATATTTTTCTTATAAAATAGTCTAGACAGAATTGAGGTAATTTCACATTTTTCGATAATAATATAAAATATTTTAATACTTTCACATATGTTATATAATAGTCTACGTATTCTTAATGTCTTTTGGTTGTAACATTGTTAACACATATAATATTAGATACTTTTAAACATATTTAGATAATTTTTTTACTCATTCTTTAATATCTATGTGCATAAAAAGAGAATAAGATTTATAAAAGATTTTCTGGCAATATACTAAATGTTAGATAAAAAATCTCATTTTATATAATATTTCGAGTTGCATTAATTTTGATTTGTATGTGTAAACTTGATAAATTAAGCGTATGAAAAGGAGCGTACGAATTACTGTAAGGATTTAAAAATAAAAAATAAATCTAATTTTTTAATATTTTCTACTAACTTCTAAACGAATTTATGTCATAATTTTCCAACATCATGTCAATATTAATTTTATATGTACTAGGTAAAAGGTAAATCATTATCTCAATATTTATTATATATATATTCTAAGTAAATCTTCTCATCTATCTCAACGGTCCGCAGGTAGTATTTCATACTTTTCTATTCATAATCAAATATATCAAAGGTTCACAAATTTTACTTCACAAAGAAAGTGTTCAATAATTTATATTTTTTCCCTTCTTTGCAATCCATTTATTTTTGTTATATATATATATTATATTATTTTTAATATTTCACACGTTAAACATTTCAAGAAAATATACCATCCCGTGCATCGCACGAGTTTCGCGCTAGTGTGTTGTAAAACTGGATAAAGTATTACTGATTAGTTATTTTATAGAAAATAAATCTTCTATACAACAAAGACTTGTGAGATTGGAGTTTGAAACTGTGAACTGTGAAGTTGGCGGATTTTCCAAAATTATTCGGAAAATTTGGAACTAATTTTTCATAAAAATAGGTTTCTTTGAAACTGGATTACCACAATGAATTATGTTATTTTGTTTCAAATTTTCTAAATATTCAAACCGTTCATTTAGGAGGGGTATCCCAATTTTTTCAAAAAACAAACAAAAAAATTACTTATTGTAGCAAGTATAAGGAGGGATTTTGAGATGTGTTTTTAGTTACTATTTTATATATTAATTGATA